>OY986435.1:97806114-97908614 GCA_963920525.1 Dichetophora obliterata | reverse complement strand
ATAATAATAATAATAATAATAATAATAATAATAATAATAATAATAATAATAATAATAATAATAATAATAATAATAATAATAATAATAATAATAATAATAATAATAATAATAATAATAATAATAATAATAATAATAATAATAATAATAATAATAATAATAATAATAATAATAATAATAATAATAATAATAATAATAATAATAATAATAATAATAATAATAATAATAATAATAATAATAATAATAATAATAATAATAATAATAATAATAATAATAATAATAATAATAATAATAATAATAATAATAATAATAATAATAATAATAATAATAATAATAATAATAATAATAATAATAATAATAATAATAATAATAATAATAATAATAATAATAATAATAATAATAATAATAATAATAATAATAATAATAATAATAATAATAATAATAATAATAATAATAATAATAATAATAATAATAATAATAATAATAATAATAATAATAATAATAATAATAATAATAATAATAATAATAATAATAATAATAATAATAATAATAATAATAATAATAATAATAATAATAATAATAATAATAATAATAATAATAATAATAATAATAATAATAATAATAATAATAATAATAATAATAATAATAATAATAATAATAATAATAATAATAATAATAATAATAATAATAATAATAATAATAATAATAATAATAATAATAATAATAATAATAATAATAATAATAATAATAATAATAATAATAATAATAATAATAATAATAATAATAATAATAATAATAATAATAATAATAATAATAATAATAATAATAATAATAATAATAATAATAATAATAATAATAATAATAATAATAATAATAATAATAATAATAATAATAATAATAATAATAATAATAATAATAATAATAATAATAATAATAATAATAATAATAATAATAATAATAATAATAATAATAATAATAATAATAATAATAATAATAATAATAATAATAATAATAATAATAATAATAATAATAATAATAATAATAATAATAATAATAATAATAATAATAATAATAATAATAATAATAATAATAATAATAATAATAATAATAATAATAATAATAATAATAATAATAATAATAATAATAATAATAATAATAATAATAATAATAATAATAATAATAATAATAATAATAATAATAATAATAATAATAATAATAATAATAATAATAATAATAATAATAATAATAATAATAATAATAATAATAATAATAATAATAATAATAATAATAATAATAATAATAATAATAATAATAATAATAATAATAATAATAATAATAATAATAATAATAATAATAATAATAATAATAATAATAATAATAATAATAATAATAATAATAATAATAATAATAATAATAATAATAATAATAATAATAATAATAATAATAATAATAATAATAATAATAATAATAATAATAATAATAATAATAATAATAATAATAATAATAATAATAATAATAATAATAATAATAATAATAATAATAATAATAATAATAATAATAATAATAATAATAATAATAATAATAATAATAATAATAATAATAATAATAATAATAATAATAATAATAATAATAATAATAATAATAATAATAATAATAATAATAATAATAATAATAATAATAATAATAATAATAATAATAATAATAATAATAATAATAATAATAATAATAATAATAATAATAATAATAATAATAATAATAATAATAATAATAATAATAATAATAATAATAATAATAATAATAATAATAATAATAATAATAATAATAATAATAATAATAATAATAATAATAATAATAATAATAATAATAATAATAATAATAATAATAATAATAATAATAATAATAATAATAATAATAATAATAATAATAATAATAATAATAATAATAATAATAATAATAATAATAATAATAATAATAATAATAATAATAATAATAATAATAATAATAATAATAATAATAATAATAATAATAATAATAATAATAATAATAATAATAATAATAATAATAATAATAATAATAATAATAATAATAATAATAATAATAATAATAATAATAATAATAATAATAATAATAATAATAATAATAATAATAATAATAATAATAATAATAATAATAATAATAATAATAATAATAATAATAATAATAATAATAATAATAATAATAATAATAATAATAATAATAATAATAATAATAATAATAATAATAATAATAATAATAATAATAATAATAATAATAATAATAATAATAATAATAATAATAATAATAATAATAATAATAATAATAATAATAATAATAATAATAATAATAATAATAATAATAATAATAATAATAATAATAATAATAATAATAATAATAATAATAATAATAATAATAATAATAATAATAATAATAATAATAATAATAATAATAATAATAATAATAATAATAATAATAATAATAATAATAATAATAATAATAATAATAATAATAATAATAATAATAATAATAATAATAATAATAATAATAATAATAATAATAATAATAATGATTATATTAATAATGTAATGTTGGACGCGCGACTTTTATTTATACGCGGCTTACGCGTTTTACGCGAATTAAAAGTTTACGCGGTTATTTAATTTGTACGCGTTTTATTTTTATTGCCAGCGCTTAAGAGCGCTACTGGCCTGATTAAAATTAAAAAAAAAAGATTTCTTTGCGCCGTCACTCGAAAGTGCATTCAGGCGCTTAGACAAATAAAAGGAGCTGTTGGTTTAAAGCTCAAAACTTTAGTGATTTTATTTTAAGATTTTCTTCGGCTTATAAAGCCAAGTAACAGTATTTCTTAACTTAAAATAAATACAAAATTAAATATAAATATATCTTATTTAATATAATTGTAACTAAATAGAACATTAGTTTATGTAGTCATTTTAGTGTAGTTATGTAGTGTAGCTATGTAAACATAAAGTGCAAGCGAGTAAGAATGTAAACAATAGTTATGTGTTTGTTTTGTTTGTTTGCTACATAAATGTGCTTAGGCTACATTTATAGAAATGTTAGTTTGTAGACTAGATCTTTATGTGTTAATGTTTATAAATAATAATTGTATAGAACAAATGTGTTTAAGTTCGAGTTATAGAAATGTTTAGATTGAAGTACACTACACCCCCATCCTTAAGATAAAATTATTTGATTTAAAAAAATAATTTTTAAAATTATACAATGCAAATGTTTTTTTTTTTTTTTTTTTTTATTTATACAATTCAAATGTTTTAATAAATTTAATTTATTACTTTATTATATTAGTGTTTATATTTCAATAAATTTCAATTTATTTTTTTTTTACTAATAATTATACAATTCAAATAAAATATATTTATAATTGGTAGTTATACAATTCAACTATTTTTGTTTATATATTAATTCCGACATGTTAACAAATTTTAATATATATAATAGAAAATTTAATTTCAATTAAATCCATTTTTTCAATAAATTATTGTGGTATTCTTTTAATTTTCCATTTATATCTATTATTGTATTGACTCCATTTTTCTTAATTACCGTGTATGGACCATGATATGGTGATTGATACTTTCTTCTATTCATTCTTTTAACAATTATTTTATCACCAATATTTATATTAAGTGGGTTTGAAATTTCATTATCTTTCTTTCGCTTCTCCTTAGCTATGTTTATCAATTCATATGCTTTTTTTAAAGAATATGCTAATCTAAATTTTAGCTCTTGCGCATAATTTTCAGTATTGTAAGTTTTAAATGTTTCTAATTGTTCATTTGGTAGGTTTGCCAATTTGCCAAAAATAAGTTCAAATGGACTATAGTTCGTATCGATATGAGGTGTCGTATTGTACGCAAATGTGAAGTATGGGATCCAATGGTCCCATTCATCATCTTTGCAAAAATTAAGTAAAAATTCGTTTAGCACTCTGTGGTTCCTCTCTATAGAACCAAGAGTTTCGTGATGATACGGTGTGCTAAATACCTGTTTTATGTTCAATTGACTGCATATTTGCGACAACAACTCATTGGTAAACTCTGTACCCCTATCCGACTTTATTGTTTTAAAATGCCCATAAATCAAAATTAAGTTTTCTATTAAAGTTTTGGCTACTGTTTTGGCGTCTTTCGTCTCCATAGGACATGCTATAACATATTTTGTTAATTCGCACTGCATGGTGAGTATGTACCGGTAGTTATTTGTTAATCGTAGAGGACCTACAGTATCTATTGAAACTACTTCAAAACTAGTTCCTGGTGTGTCTGTCACTGTTAGTTGTTCTTTTGTATGTCTGGTTTGTTTGTTAATTTTGCATGTTTCGCAATTATTTATAAAATTTTTAATCATTCTACTCATGTTTTTCCATATATACCTCTGCTTTATTTTTAAAATCGTTTTTCTAATTCCCATATGACCTCCATGGGTCGAATTATGGTACTCTTCAATTATTTTTTTCTGGTTTTCTATCTCTATTATTCTTTTTGGTTCTCTATAAATGAGTATTTTTACTTTATTTTCACTAATCTTTAAATTATTATACATTCTTTTAAAATTTTCCATGGCCATGGTTTTAAATATATCATCATTAATATTCAATGCTAATTCTTCAATCCCTAGTTTTTGCATCTTCGAAATCAGTTTCTCCAAAGTCATCTGTGTGAACATCGGATTGTCACTGCATCGTACAAAAACCTGATTGTCTTCTATGTCTATCTGCGTACCCTTAAAATCTTTTTCTGTTATAAATTTTAGTTTTCTTATTTTGTTTACATCCGATAGTGAAGTGCATTCCCACACAAAAAGGTGGTCAATCTTCCTGCCTGGAATACGTTCTAAATTGTTACTGGTTGAGTTTTTTGCATGCTTATTTTTACCCATACTTCTTGTTATGGCTAGTATTTTTGTATTTTCGTTTTCTAAAACGGTTGGAATCATCGCTTTAAGCGAATCGCTATTTATAATGATTCTAGACAATGCATCTGCATTGGTATTAGCTTTCCCTGTTTTGTATTTAATTTCGAAATCATAGTCGCATAGGTCTAACCTAATACGTGTCATTTTAGACGATGGGTTTTTATGCGAAAAGAGAGACACCAATGGTCTGTGGTCTGTGACAACTGAAAATTTGCGACCATAAAGATAAGGCCTGAAAAAATTTATCGCCCAGTGTATGGCCAATAATTCTTTTTCTAAAATTGGTTTGTTTAAATCGTGCTTTCCGAGTGATTTGCTTGCGTAAGAAATTGGTAAATCCGATCCGATCTCACCTTGCGACAATACTGCACCTAAGGCATAATTTGAGGCGTCAGTAGTTAGAACGAATGGTTTATCGAAATCAGGGTATTGAAGAATTGGTGGATTAAGTAATTTCGATTTTAAAGTTTCGAATGCTTGATGACACGCGTCATTCCATTCAAATTTTGTATTTTTCTTTAGCAATGCATTTAAATTTTTGGCTATATCAGCAAATTTCGGTATAAAACGCCTATAATAATTGGCAAAGGCCACAAATCTCCTTACTTCATCCGAGTTTGTTGGTACTGGGTAGTTTCGTATTACTTTATTCTTTGCTGGGTCTGTTCTTATGCCTTCGTTTGTTATCAAATGCCCAAGATAAACAACTTCAGGTTTCAAAAATGAACATTTATCTGGATTTAACTTCAGGTTAAATTTTCTCATCCTATTAAATACTTTTGCCAAACTTTCGTTATGGTGCTGTAGGCTGCACCCAAATACAATTATATCATCCACGTACAAAAAAGCTTCTGCGTCTAACCCGGTCAATGCTATCGTCAACATACGTTGAAAGCTATTAGACGAAATTTTAAGTCCGAACGGTAAGCGGGTAAATTGAAAATGTCCGTTTCCTGTTGAAAATGAGGTAAGTGGTCGCGAGTCTTCGTCTAAGTCTATCTGGTGGAACGAGCTGGTCATGTCCAATGTCGAAAAGTACTTAGCTCTTCCGAGTCTGTCAGGGGAAATTTATCACTCACGATTTTTTCATTAAGCTTTCTAAAATCGACGACTAGTCTCCATTTTTTTGTGTCGTCCGCTGATTTTTTTGGGACCACGAGTAGTGGGGAATTGTACGGACTAATTGAGTGTTCTATGATGTTGTCCTGTAACAGTTGGTCAACCTGTTCATTTATTTCAGTCATTTGTGTTTGTGGCAGTCGGTAATTTTTGATGTAAACAGGGGTCGAATCTGTTGTTTGTATTTGTTGTTTATAAAAATTATTGACGCTTAAATGTTCTCCAGGGAGATGAAAAATATCTTGATATTCTTCGATGATATCTATTATCGATTTTCTGACTTCTGATCCTTTGCATCCAATATCCAAATTGGTTAAAAGTTTGTTCAGCCTATTTTTATTAAAATGTTTATTTTCCTTGCATTGAAAAATGTTGTAATTACTTAATGGTTTAGTTTTCACATTAAAACTTTTTATTTTTATCTCTTCATTGGTTGTATTCATCAACTTGACGAGCGCTACTCCGTTCGCGGGTATAATA
The DNA here is from genome assembly GCA_963920525.1 of Dichetophora obliterata. Taxonomy (NCBI): domain Eukaryota; kingdom Metazoa; phylum Arthropoda; class Insecta; order Diptera; family Sciomyzidae; genus Dichetophora; species Dichetophora obliterata. Next base: position 97,902,044 of record OY986435.1, on the reverse strand, counting down.
CTATTTCCTAAAAATACTCCCTCACTAATTTCTTCATTAAGAATTATGCTATCTTCTTTAACTTTGATATCGATCGGTACTACCGCTTCTGTTCGTGCGGGTACCGTAACATTATAAAAATCCTTTAAAATTATTGGTAATATTATTTCTTTTTCATTAATTATAAATGTAACTGTACATGTTTCGTAATCTATTTTTGACATATACCTCCTCATCATGTCTCTGCCTATTATTCCATCTGTTGCTATAGGAAAATCATTTTCAACTATTTGAAAATTATGTTCAATTTCCTCATTTTCAATATAAAATTTTAAGTTTGATGTACCAATACATTCTATAGTTTCGTTCGTTATGCCTGTTATCTTTGTAATATATCTTGTGTTTAAATTGCTAGCATTTTCAACTTTGCAAACGGAAATATCAGCTCCCGTATCTATAAGGAATTTTAAAGTTCTATTTGAATTTTTACATTTTAAAATTATGAAATTAGATAAGTTTTTTGATAGTTGTAAAATTAATTTTGGCCTCTGAGGGTAACAGCTCCTGCTACCCGGCCATCGCCGTTTCCCTGCACATTGTAATGAAAATTATTATTATTATTCCTGCTAAAATTTCTGTTTGTGCTATTGTTGTACCGAAAACTGTTGTTATTTTGAAAATTATTATTGTTTGGAAAGTTTCTGTTTCTGTTAAAGCCTTGATTTGAATTATTACTATTGATTCTAAAATTGTTGCTATTGTTATTATATCTGTAATTGCTGTTTGAATAGCTATTTTGATAATTTCTCTGATTATTATTAAAATTATTGTTATATCTCTGTTCTCTAAAATTGTTTCTAATTTGAAAAATATTGTTTCCATTAGCCTTTAAATCTTCTTCTACTGTCATACACCTCTCAACAGCCTCACCAAAAGTTTTCGGTGGATTTGCTAGTAATATATTTTTATATTCTGTATCGACACCTTTTGTGAAAATATTGAGTGCCATACTCTCATTTATTTTGTATACCGCATCTTTCGCGTCCTTACTCGGATTTTCTAGACTTTTTATTTCATACGCACTTAGCTGTTCTGAAAGTTCTACCAATTTTTCTCTGAAAGCTGCTATTGGCATATTATTTTGTTTCAGTGAACTAAATTCATTTAATATTTGTTGCAAATTTTTCGGATTTGGGTACGATTTTTCCAATAAAGTTTTTAATTCCGCAAAAGTAGAAGGCCGGTGTGAACGTCCAAGTATACTGCGTACTTGGGTGGTTAATTTAAAATTATAAATATATTTAACAAAAATTTCCTTATCATCATCCTTCACTAAATCATGCAATAATTTTGCTTGTACAATAAAATCCTCTAATCCATTATAGTCTCCTTTAAAAAGTTGTAGGTTTTTACCTACCACATTAATGTCGAAATTTGACATTTCAGGCAAAATTTTCTCTTCCTCCCAAATTTTTGATAAATCTAAATCTATATTAGCAATTTCTTTTAAACTTTTTGTATTTTCTTTTATAATTAAATTATTTATTATATTCACAACTTCATAATAAATATTGTTGAATTTTACTTTTAAAATTCGACAATCTTCATTGTCTTTAATATTCTCTGTTTCAACTTTTATATTTAGAAAAAAATTCAACTTACTTTTTACGTATTCACCACTGTATTTTCTGTTTTTACTTTTCTTAAAGTTTAATATAAATTTTTCTAATATTAAAATGTTTCTTTCAATTATTTCCATAAAAAATTTTTGTAATAGATTAAGTTATTTATAATTTAATTCGTATGGAACACCCTGTGGTAGTACCATCATAGAAAAAGTGTTACTATAAGAAAATAAACAAAAGAAAACGAAGAACTAAATGACGTTTTAGTTCTTGAATGAGATTAAAACCGGTCGCGTGTGCGTAAATGGTAAAGAAAAAGAAATCGATTAAAAAAAATATGAAAGTGAGTTAAATTTATTCTAAAGTGTTTTTCGCATAATACTCAACATTGCACATATATATCAAAATATGTGCATTGTTTTTATAATGTTGCGTAAAAAAAAACGAAGAATTTAATTATATGTTTGTACATATTGTGTGTGTATGTGAGTGTTGTTTTGATTTTGGCTTTATGAAACTGCCTTAAAAAATTGTTTGCTTAAAATGTAGCTCCAAAATAATAATATAGGAAAATGGATTTAATTTATTTTTTTATATGTGTAGTGTTTTTATATTTAGGTTTTTTTTCATAATATAATTTTAATAAATAATTTTTAAAGAAATCAATAAAAAGAAATTTCGCTTATCGTTGTTTTTGTTTTTAGTGTTGTTTAATCGGCTGCCACTTATGTAGCTGATATTTGAGTATTGTTTGTTGTTGATATTGTTGTTTTTGCTGCATCGGCTGCTCCTTACGCTGAGTGTCGTCGGTATCCATCAATTTAATACCCGACGGTTGCCTTTTGGTGCGTTCACGACACCATTGCGTTTTGCCGTCGGCAAAACAAAAAATTTTTTTTTCATAGATTCCAGGTTCGTGTTGCAGGATCGCCATGTAATGTTGGACGCGAGTTATAGTTGAGGAAAAACAGACAACACAACTTTTCTTTTTGAATGCCAAAACTGATCTGATTTTATTAAAATTTTTCTCTTACTTTACAACTTTCACCAATTTTTACTGTAATGTATGTATACATTCTAAAGAAATTCTAAATATGAATACATATGTGTTTATGACATAGGTTTCAAAAATGCTATCTATGAATAATTTTTATATATTTTAATACTCCATATGTTTGCTTATGACATACATTCCAAAAATGCATGTTGATAATTTTAAGTGTCACCTAGTTTTAATGGGTGCAACAATATTTTAAAACACATGGTTAAACGTTGCGGATTATCAAAGAGATACTGAGAATAACTTAAAATAATTGTATGTCTTTTCTTTTGTGACATACAAAAGAAATGTAATGTAACCTAAATAAACAACTGAACTAATTTATTACAGAAATGTGATTATTGCTTATTGTGAGTTTTCATTATTGTTGTTGTTGTAGCTTAAGTGGTTGAAGTGGAAATCAATGGGATAGGTTCTGCGTCGAGTTTTAGTAGTTTGTTGTTGTTGTAACTTCAGTAATACTAGTTAATGTTGCTGTTGTTGTTATTGTTGTTGTTGTTGTCTTAGTTGTTGTTGTCTCAATGGCTTAGGTGGTGCCAATGTTATTACCGTCGTTGGTGGTAATGTAACTCCTCCCCCCCCGGTGTGAAGCGACGGCCATAACCTTTGGTTTGTGGTTGAAGCGGGATGATCCAGGGTAATGTTTCGTTTAAACTTTCTGGAGCTATATAGAATGAAGAATATTATTATCGTTCCCATGAATAGTATTCCTCCGATAGTTATGTTGAGTTCTCGTTTTGTGGTTGATTTCAAGTTGTTTATGGCGATTCTATTTTCGATGTTGAGGTTGTTGATTTTGTGGAGGTTTAATCTTTCGACGGTGTAGTTGGTGTGAATTGGTATGTGTGCAGTTGGTATTAGATGTATTTCGTCCCAGTATATATTTGGATTACTCTGATATGTTATATTGTTTATCTCTACTTTACAGTTTTCGAAGTGTAGCAGAATATTTCCGGATACTGAGTGTGAAGCGAAGTTGCAAGTTGAGTTAACTAATGTTGTTGGGATGTTCAGCATTAATATGTAGTTATGTTCAGGTTGTAAGATGTTTGATATTTGACCGATATCGTTGGTGACGCAATGAGCTGGTATTCCTTCTTGCGGCTGAATAATTCGTCCTAGGCAGGTTGATTTTGTGATGTCTTCTTGTTGTTTTGCTTCTTGACAATAGTAAATTCCTTCTACTTTTGGACAAATTTCAGACAAGTATTGAACATTCTCAGAGTTATATAATGCATAAGGTGATATTTCTATTTCTTTTGTTTTATTAATGGGGAGTGGAATAATGTGAATTAGGGAATAATTACTATTTGATAGGATAGGAATTCGGACATTAAATATTATATTGGTATCGTTGTAATAAGCTTGTAGCCCCAACAATTCATAGATATTGTTAGTAGATTTTATCTTTATTGATTGGGCTGAAAGTGTGTCGTATATTTCATCTAATTCTTCATGGCTAAGAAAAAATTTTGATATTATATTAAGTCTTGCCAGTACTACTGCTTCTGCAATGTTAGCTAAATGATTGTTTAACAAGTTAATGTTGTAATTGATTTGTGCGAGATGTTGTGTCTGAAGAAGAATTTCTTCATTGACTTGAATTCTGTTTGTGTTCTGGTCTTGAATTTTGTTGACGAAATTTTCTATTTTTTGTTGTTGATTGTTTATATGATTAGTAATATTTGTAAATCTTTGTATCATAATTGAGTTTAATTTTATTTGGCTGTTTATATCTTGTTGAAGATTTGTTTGTTCGGATTTTAAGTCTTTAATTTGTTCGTTTAATATTTTTGCATCATTTGCGTCCATGTTGCCAGTGATAAACTTAACTACTGTGCCTAGTCCATTAATTATTCCTCTCCGATTTCTTGCATGTGGAGTGAGTGAATCTAATTTATTTTGGACTTCTTTAAGTTTAAGTTTTGTTATTAATGTCGCGTCTTTATCACTATATAATTTTCCTAAAGTAGTAATAGATCTATTTATTTTGTCGACGTTGTCCTTGTACAGGTCTAAGTTTACTATATGTATAAGGTTATTGTAATTTCTTATTGTTCTTGCAATGCCTTTTTGTATAGTAAATAATGATTGTTGTTCATTAAGTTTTTGAATTTCCATTTTCTGCCCGGATGCTGTCATAAGCCTGTAAGTACATATATTTTATAACTTATTGTCCTAACTAAAATTTTTAAAGGTTTATTGATAGTTTTGCTAATTAGTTTTCTTTTTCCTTCTTATTCTAGATTTATGTATTTTTTGATTTCTGTCGGATACTATCGTTACTTTATTGTTTTTCTTTACTTTAAGTTTCGAGAATCTTGGTGTCGTTTTATTCCTGCGACACTCTTTTCTAAAAACGGTTTCGTTGGTTTCGTTACTTTTAGGATCTTCCCTTACCTTGTTTAATTTTTTGATATTTTCATTAGTGATGCTGTCTAGTTTACTTTTTATCTTTGGGTATAAAACTGCTTGAAATTCATTTAACTTTTTCAAATATTCATGCTCGTTATTGAAACATATTTCGTTATTAAATTTAAAAGTTCTACCATGAAAAAGTTCAAAGGGTGTGTGTTTCGTGGATGAGTGAATCGCGTTGTTATATGTAATTAAAGTTTCCGTGAGAGTTTCGTGATGGTCTATGTCTTGTTTGTTTTCTTTTCTTGTTGCAATTATGATTCTGTAAATTTCTGTCAATGTCGAATGTAACCGTTCAACTGGGGAATTACTGGAAGTTTGTTGAAAGGAAGTAAAGTGCAATTCTATTTTGAATTGTTTACAGAAGTCTTTGAAGATGTTTGCTGTAAATTCGGATCCTTGGTCACAAACTATTTTCTTTGGTATACCATAAGTGCTGAAAAATTGTTTTACTGCTTTTACGATGGAAATACTATTCCTATTAGGGAGGGTGTATCCTGAAGCAAATTTTGAGAATTTGTCTATCATAGTCAGTATGTATTGATGATTTATACTATAAATGTCTATGTGCAGAATATCTAGGGGTTTTTCGGGGGTTTCCGGTTTACTATATTTGATTTTTTGAGGCTGTCTGTCGTATTTCTGTTCCTGACATATGTTACAATTGTTTATGGTTTGTGTTATTTTTGATTTCATATAGGGGAAATAGTATTCTCTTTTTAAATGTGCCAAAGTTTCATTAATTCCTCTATGGTTACTATTTTCGTGGTATATGTTTATTATTCTGTCTTGTTCGTCGTTTTGTGTTATGTCTATTAGAATTTCCTTGCATCTTATAATTTTGAAGGTTTTGTTTGCTGAAAAGTATTTGGAGTAAACGGATTGTACTAAGGTAAAAGTTATGTCATCTGTGTAGACTGCTGTTATCTTATTGGGTGCTAAAAATTTTTTGAATGTGTCTATTAATTTTTCTTCTGTAAAATCTAGTGTTCTTATGGTTTTCCTTAGTTTATTCTTGAAAGGGACTTCTACTGTTAAGAATGGTTTTTGGTCGGATTTATCTAGAATAACTTGAAGGCTAAATTCATTTAAAGGTTTTTCCGAGATTGGTATTCCGTCGTTTGAGTCTTCCTGTGCTGAGTGTACTGTTGAACCTGAAGTAGCTTGAATAGAAGTAGTTGCGTCGTTGATATTTATGTCGAGTTGTCTTATATCTGGATTATCAATTTTAACCCTACTCAAGGCATCAGCGTTTGAGTTGAGGGACCCTTTTTTATAAACTATCTCATAGTCGAACTCTTCTAATTTAAGCTTCCACCTAATTAGCTTTGAGTTTGGTTCTTTTAGGTTCATGATCCAAGTTAATGGTCTATGATCAGTAACAATTCTAAATTTTCGTCCAAACAAGTATGGTCTGAAGTATTTTGTGGCCCATACTATGGCCAGTAATTCTTTTTCGATTGTCGAGTAATTTATTTCCGTGTCCGTTAGTGTTCTGCTAGCGTAGCATATGGGTTTGTCGCTACCTAAGTGTCCTTGCGATAAGACGGCTCCTAGTGCAAAATTGCTAGCGTCTGTTGTTAATGTGAATGTCTTTGCGAAATCAGGGTATTGGAGTATAGGGTCATTTATTAGTAGGTTTTTGCAATTTTCGAAAGTGTTAACATATTTTTCGTTTGCAACGATGGTTCTACCTTTTTTTAAACACTCTGTTAGTGGTTTTACTACCCTTGCAAAATCCTTTATGAATTTTCGGTAGTACCCTAGTAGTCCTAAAAATGATTTTATCTGTTTCTGTGTGCGTGGTAGAGGGAACTTTTTTATTGCCGAAATTTTGTCTGGGTTCGGTTTCACTCCATCTGTTGTAACGATGTGCCCTAAAAACGCAATTTCTTTATGTAGAAATTCTGACTTGGTAAGTTGAACTTTGAGGTTGGATTCGCGGAGTCTGTCAAAAACTTTTCTTAGGTTTTCCAAATGTTCTTGGAGTGAAGTAGAGAATACTATAATGTCATCTAGATAGACTAAACATATCTTTCCTTGGAGATCTCTGAGTACGTTATCCATTACTCTTTGGAAGGTTGAAGGAGCATTCTTTAGCCCGAATGGCATCCTTAAAAATTCGTAGTGGCCTTCTTCAACTGAAAAAGCCGTTTTTTGTACATCCCTTGGATTCATTTCTATTTGATGAAATCCGCTTGCTAAATCTAGTGTAGAAAAATATAAGCATTTGCCTAATTTGTCAAGAATTTCATTAATGTTTGGGATTGGATAGCGATCGGAAACTGTTTTTTCGTTAAGTTTCCTAAAATCGATAACTAGACGCCATTTTTGTTTTCCGTCTGCATCTAATTTTTTTGGTACTACCCACACCGGTGAACTCCAGGGTGAATAGCTAGGGCGTATGATCTTTTGTTCTAATAGACTTGAAATTTGATTTTTTACCTCTTCTTTGTGGATGTATGGGTACCTATACGATTTGGTGTAGATTGGTACGTCGTCTGTAGTGTCGATTGTGTGTTTAATTGTGTTAGAAAAACTGAGGTCTTGTCCTTCTTTAAAGAATACGTCATCGTACGCTCTACAAAATTTAAACAGTAATTTCTTTTCTTCTGTGTTGAGATGGGAAGATCGGATAAGTTCAGTTATGTCACCTTCAATACTATGCGTGTTACATTCGATGCTAAAGTTATTTACTTCAACAAAATGTTCAGTATTGTAGTGTTCTACTTTGAGTGGCTGTTCTAACAAGAGAGTTTTATGTGAACTGCTGTTGTTGACAATTTCAACAACACTAAACCAGTTTTTAGTCTTATAAATGCCTTCGGAGATGAATAGTTGTGGTTCGATTTGTATTGTTTTGATATATACGTCGCCGTCTTTTATGTCTGTAGGAATTTTTATAACCTGTTTCGAATTGGGTGGAATAAGGTATTTTCCTGAGGAGAAATTTGGTTTGAATTTTAAATTAATAACAGAATTGTTTGTAATTAGCTTATTTGTGTTAAAGTCAATCTTGGCTCCTAATTTTGTTAAAATGTCTAGTCCTAACAGTCCGTCAAAGTATCCGTGGAATTTAAATAGTAAAAATGTTAGCTGCCCTGTCTCGTTAAATTCAATAAAAGTGGGCAATGTAGTTTTCTTGTTTATCTCATGTTTATTTAAAATAGTTGTTATTGTGACTGGTTTGCAAATATTTGTGTTAGCATTATTTATAAATTCGGGATTTATAAATGAAGAAGACGCTCCAGTGTCAATCAGAAATTTTAGAGGACGTCCGAAAGGTGACGAAATGTTAATGTACGGAAGGGTAAATCCGTGTTTGTTGATATCTAGGTATCCAGTTGCTCGTTCGAGGCGCAATATTGAAAATTTTCATCATCATTACAGTTTTCTTTTGGATCTTTATAAAATCCATATCCTTCGTACTGTTGGTTCATATGTTGTTGATAGGTTGTGTTCAATTGAATTGTGGGTTGTCGTTCGTTCTCCGTTGCTGAGTTTATATTGTGCATTTCTCTAGTATTTGTAAAATTAGTTCTGTTCGTCCTTTGAGTAAAACGTGAGTTTCCAGAACTAATGTCCATAGGCTCTGGAGGAGGTTGTCTCTGTACGTGTTGGTTGCCAGTGTTGAAATTTTGTGTGAAATTTCTATTTTGGATTTGGTGTTGACCAAGGTGTCTACTATTAAAAGGATTTTGATTTGGAAAATTCCTATTTTGGTTTTGGGGCTGACCAAAATTCCTATTATTAAAGTGATTTTGAGTACTTGGTTGTAGCGTATTTCTAAGTTGGTTTTGCGTATTGTAGTTTGGTCGTGCAAAATTGTCGTTTCTAAAAGACTTGTTCTGATTATAATTGAAATTTGGCTTATAATTAGTATAAAAGGTAGATTTGTTATAGTATATATTTTGTTCTTTAATGCTATATGCTAATGCTATTGGGAGTGACTCTGGCCTCATGGCTCTTATAACCGACCCCAATGGTTCTCTCAAACCTGTAAGGTAGGTGTTTAGGCACATTTCCCCATAAAGTAATTTCTTTGCAGTTATGACGTTATTATTAACTTCGTGAATAAGAATGTTATTAATAAGTGTTGCTTGTATTTCAATAATACTGCTATAAAATTCTTCTACATTTTGGTTTTTTTGTCTTAGCGAGTGTAAGTCTCTTATCAAGGTTGTTTCCGTCCTTTTATCGGAATAGTGTAGAATTAAATTATTTTTTATTTCGTCCCAATTCAAGGCCGTGCCATACATATTTAGTACTTCGTTGGCCGGGCCTTCAATTTTGTTGCGAATGGCTCTCAACAAGATTGTTGATTGGGGAGACCCGTCTAGATGCAAAATATGTGTGAGGATCTCTTCTACATTAATTATGAACTCGTGAAGCAATCTTGGATTGCCGTCATAACGAGGCAGATCTTTGATTACATCAGGAATTCGCAATGAGTTAAGAATATCACCTGCAGATGGATTTGCCATTTGAACACTAAAACTTTGATTTGAGTTTTCGAAAACACTTGACACACTTTCTCTTAATTTAATTTGATCAAAATCTACTACTTCTAAATTTTCAGGAATTGATCCTAAGCTTGCTGTTCTTCTTGGTTTAGTATACGGGAAAAACTGTTTTATTTTCCTATGCATTTATAACAATGAAACAATTGCAATACTAGACTTACATTAATCCTACGAGTATCAGTTTTACTGTCATGCCTGTTTTTCTTCTTGAGTGCAGATTCTCTCTCGATTAAGGACTGAAATCCTCCAGTTTGTGCTGCTCCAATGTACCCTTGGTGCTAGATGATCGATGATCCTTCGATGATCTTATTGTTATTTTTTAAAACTCGGGAAACCGCCGGTCTTATTTTATAACACTTTACACAGAACCGTTCGCGAGAACTTTCGACTGCGCCAGTTATAGTTGAGGAAAAACAGACAACACAACTTTTCTTTTTGAATGCCAAAACTGATCTGATTTTATTAAAATTTTTCTCTTACTTTACAACTTTCACCAATTTTTACTCTAATGTATGTATACATTCTAAAGAAATTCTAAATATGAATACATATGTGTTTATGACATAGGTTTCAAAAATGCTATCTATGAATAATTTTTATATATTTTAATACTCCATATGTTTGCTTATGACATACATTCCAAAAATGCATGTTGATAATTTTAAGTGTCACCTAGTTTTAATGGGTGCAACAATATTTTAAAACACATGGTTAAACGTTGCGGATTATCAAAGAGATACTGAGAATAACTTAAAATAATTGTATGTCTTTTCTTTTGTGACATACAAAAGAAATGTAATGTAACCTAAATAAACAACTGAACTAATTTATTACAGAAATGTGATTATTGCTTATTGTGAGTTTTCATTATTGTTGTTGTTGTAGCTTAAGTGGTTGAAGTGGAAATCAATGGGATAGGTTCTGCGTCGAGTTTTAGTAGTTTGTTGTTGTTGTAACTTCAGTAATACTAGTTAATGTTGCTGTTGTTGTTATTGTTGTTGTTGTTGTCTTAGTTGTTGTTGTCTCAATGGCTTAGGTGGTGCCAATGTTATTACCGTCGTTGGTGGTAATGTAACTCGCGCGACTTTTATTTATACGCGGCTTACGCGTTTTACGCGAATTAAAAGTTTACGCGGTTATTTAATTTGTACGCGTTTTATTTTTATTGCCAGCGCTTAAGAGCGCTACTGGCCTGATTAAAATTAAAAAAAAAAGATTTCTTTGCGCCGTCACTCGAAAGTGCATTCAGGCGCTTAGAAAAATAAAAGGAGCTGTTGGTTTAAAGCTCAAAACTTTAGTGATTTTATTTTAAGATTTTCTTCGGCTTATAAAGCCAAGTAACAGTATTTCTTAACTTAAAATAAATACAAAATTAAATATAAATATATCTTATTTAATATAATTGTAACTAAATAGAACATTAGTTTATGTAGTCATTTTAGTGTAGTTATGTAGTGTAGCTATGTAAACATAAAGTGCAAGCGAGTAAGAATGTAAACAATAGTTATGTGTTTGTTTTGTTTGTTTGCTACATAAATGTGCTTAGGCTACATTTATAGAAATGTAAGTTTGTAGACTAGATCTTTATGTGTTAATGTTTATAAATAATAATTGTATAGAACAAATGTGTTTAAGTTCGAGTTATAGAAATGTTTAGATTGAAGTACACTACAATAATGATAATAATAATAATAATAATTATAATAATAATGATTATAATAATAATGGTAATAATAATAATAATAATTATAATAATAATGATTATAATAATAATGATAATAATAATAATAAAACATAAATAACAGTCAACTATGTGACAATTAAATATTACTTGTTTAACATAAAAACACCAAAGCACTATGAGAAATTGTAAGAGTTCAAATGATTATCGTTCAGAAACTAAAAGCTGTTTTAAAGAAACTTATTTTATTTGACTTATTTCATGTTAAGCTGTAGTAACGAAGATAGCATAAATATTTCTTGTTATTTCTTGCGAGCATTTAATATGATAATAATTTCGGCTCTTGATTGTATACAGTTCAATAGGAACAAACCTAAACAAGGCTCTAAAGCTATTGAATGTCTTATATAAATTATGCTAGGGCGTGATTTCTTGTTTATTGGTAAATTTTTCACATTTTATTTAATGTTGACAGCAATCAACCCCACAACCTGTTGTCAAGCTAAGCATAGCAGAGGGCTTATTCAGTACAGATACAACTACACAAAGAGTAGTAGAAAACAATTAATTACTGGTTCGTAAATCACTTTTCACCTAGTTTTGACCCCGTCACAACATTGTTCCTATTATTATATAATATGGTATTGACCGTTTATTTTCCTATGAGCTGATTCATTGTTCTAGCATCAATACTGAGGCCACAGAAACAACAACTAATATTGATATTATTATCTTGATGTCAAAGATGTCAACTTAATCTTTGAGATGCTGTCTACTTGAAGACGAATCAAATTGTTTGCTTAAAGTATATGATTATATGCTTTTAGGATATGAAATTCAGCGAAAAAATGAATGTAATAGAAAAGATAGAAATCCTATAACATCTCTGCCTATAATTCTTTAGTTGTTGAAGTTTCCGGCCAAGTCTTCAATTAATAAAGACAACAAGACTTAAATAAAGTTGATTTTATCATCATAATTGAACAGACTTCATTGAAGTTCAGGGAAAGGCAATAGCGAGTAATGATAGAATCTCCACAACAGCTTCAAGAATTTTTATGCAGCTTTTATTTTTTAATGCTAAAGACACGTTGATAATAAAACAACCTTGCACACTCAAAAACACATTTATTGTTTTAAATACCAACGCATCGCACACTCAAAGCTTTTTTCCTTAACCCTATGCCGCGCCGAGTTGCAGATCTGCAACATTTAGGAATTGCTCCAGAAAAATAACTCAAAGAGAAAAAATTAAGTCTGAATTCTTATAAATGACTCATAAACATTCTAAATAACTCTAGCTTTTCAATTACAGAGTAAATCAATCAACAGTTATTTTTTTTTTATTTTTAGCTGCAACAGCGTGATTTTGAATTTGGCAGCAGTTTGTGTTTTGCCCTATTTTTAATATATTTTTAAGTGACTAAAACTGTTATAAAAAGTGTTATTAATTAAAATAAAAATTTAAGAGCTTTTTGGTGAGTTATTAAACTACACTTATCATGAATTACAATATTAAAAGCATTGTTATATTCCCTAAAATATGTTAAACTTTTAAACTGTGAAATTTCTTTTTTCCAAATATTTGTATATATAAAGTATTAATTTTAAAACAAAAGTTGTTTTTCTTTATTTTGAAAGATATTTAGTTTGAGAGATATTTAGGTAAAAAACTGAAATTGATATTATTGCGCGTTATAGGGGTAATCTAATATTGCACAAACCTTCAGATATATTAAGCTTTTCGGCTACAGCACCTGTAACATAATACGCCTTATGAATAGAGTAAGCTGTGCTACTCACGCAAGCAATTACAGACAGTCGCACACTCTTACTGTTTTAGCCAAAATTTGCTCAAATTTAGCACTAAAAATTTAAAAAAATCTTCATGCCTCGTCAAAAAATTGTTATATCATGATTTCTTTATGGCTAATGAATAATAAGTAATGAGGAGCAAACGTTTTCATAAGCAGTTATAGTCAAAAAAACGACAACAACAAGCAAAAGCATTCATTGACTGACAAAAACTATTAAAATGTGCTACACTGAGGGCAAATACAGAATAAAATTAATTGTATTTGCGTAAGCTAGTACATACTTACTTACTTACTTAGTTGGCGCTACAACCGTATGTCGGTCTTGGCCTCATCTAAGAATTTGCGCCAGCCATTTCTATCTTTCGCTTGCTGGCGCCAGTTGGAAATTCCAAGCTTCGTCAGGTTGTCCTCTACTTGGTCTTTCCAACGAAGATGAGGTCGTCCTCTTCTGCGTTGACCGCCGCTGGGTACCGAATCGAATGTTTTCTTCACTGGAGCATCGCCTTTCATGCGCTGAACATGACCAAGCTAGCGAAGCCGCTCGATTTTAATGCGCTTGACTATGTCGATGTCAGCGTACAGCTCATACAGTTCATCATTCCACCGCATTCGGTACTCGCCATTGACACAGATTGGTCCGTAGATCTTACGAAGAATCTTTCTCTCGAATGCTCCTAAAGTCTTTTCATCTAAACTGCTCAGCGTCCAGGTTTGTGATGCGTAAAGTAGGACGGGCATGATGAGCGATTTATAGAGCGTGATTTTCGTTCGTCGAGAGAGGGCTCTGCTTCTCAATTGCCTACTGAGCCCAAAGTAACACCTGTTGGCAAGAGTTATTCTTAGTTTGATCTCAATGCTGATGTCGTTGGTTGAATTAATACTGGATCCCAGATAAACGAAGTTCTTCACAACCTCGAAGGAGGTATTGTCAACGGTAACGTGGGTTCCAAGTATTTAAGTATTTCGTCTTATCTGCATTCACTGCCAGACCCATTCGACTTGACTCTCTTTCTAATCTGGAAAATGCTGCACTGACTTCGCGCGTATTATGGCCAATGATATCTATGTCATCTGCATACGCAAGCAGCATAACACTCTTGTAGAATATTGTGCCACTACGTCTCAGATCAGCAGCTCGGATGATCTTTTCCATCATTAGGTTGAAAAAGTCGCACGATAAGGAATCACCTTGTCTGAAACCTCGTTTGGTAATAAATGGTGGGGAGAGGTCCTTCCCGATTTTAACTGCGCTGCTGGTGTTGCTCAGTGTCATCCTGCAAAGTCGTATTAGTTTTGCAGGAATACCAAATTCAGACATGGTGGAGTACAGGTGCTTCCTTATTGGGCTGTCGAAGGCGGCTTTGTAGTCGACAAAAAGATGGTGGGTGTCGACTTGTTTTTCTTGAGTCTTCTCCAAGATTTGTCGTAGCGTGAAAATCTGGTCGATGGTGGACTTTCCAGGTCTGAAGCCACACTGATAAGGTCCGATCAGTTCGTTTACAATGGGCTTCAATCTTTCACATAAAATGCTCGACAGGACCTTATTTGCGATATTAAGAAGGCTTATCCCACGGTAATTGGCACAGATAGTGCGACCGCCTTTCTTGTGGATTGCGCAGAGCACACTGGGATTCCAATCGTTCGGAATGCATTCTTCCGACCATATTCTGCATAGAAGCCCGTGAATGCATTTAAGTAGAGCTTCGCCTCCATTCTTAAACAGCTCAGCAGGTAAGCCATCAGCTCCCACGGCTTTTATTTTTAAGCCGAGCTATAGCTGTCAGAACTTCATCATAGTCGGGCAGCGGAACCTCGACGCTGTCATGCGAAATTGGGATTTCCGGAATATCATCTCTATTGGCGGGATTGTTGTCAGCGTCGCCATTTAGAAGCTTAGAGAAGTGTTCCCTCCATAACGTCAGTGTACTCTGGACATCTGTCACTAGATTCCCGTTTTCATCCTTGCAGGAAGAGGCCCCAGTTTTAAAACCATCGGCAAGGCGTCTTATTTTTTCGAAAAATTTTCGGGCCTCATTCCTGACACCATACATCTCAATCTTCTCCTGCTCGCGCTTTTCTGCCTCTCTTTTTTCCTGAAAATATGTCTCTCTTCCCTCCTCTTTTCTTTGTATCGCTCCTTAGCAGCGCGCATTACAATCGACTGCAGGGTGGCTTTGTAGGCGGCGTCTTTCTCTGCAGTGGCGTCGCGACACTCCTGGTCGTACCACTGGTTTCGGCGAGGGCGTTGGTAGCCAATCACCTCTTCAGCAGCCGCACGCATGGAGTTGGAAATGTGTGTCCACTGCGCGCATATATCATCATATTGGAGGAGTGCTTTGAAGCAGGAGTGAGAGTCGAGCGGCGAAAGCATCGGCTGTCTGTTTCGATTGCAGCTTGTCGACGTCTAGCTTACTCTGTGTAGGGTTGCGTGTATTCTTAGCTGCGCACAGACGTGTACGCATCTTAGCTGCAACAAGATAGTGATCCGAGTTAATGTTTGCACCACGGATCGTGCGTACATCCAATACACTAGAAGAGTGCCTTCCGTCGATCAAAACGTGATCAATTTGATTCTTGGTTTTTTGATCAGGGGACATCCAGGTGGCTTTATGAATATTGAGATGCTTGAATCTAGTGCTACTTACGACCATGTTTCGTGCTACGGCGAAGTCAATCAGCCTCATTCCGTTATCGGAGGTGTTGTCGTGGAGGCTGAACTTTCCGACTGTTGGACCAAAAATATTTTCCTTGCTCACCTTAGCGTTGAAGTCACCAAGCACGATTTTTACGTCGTGACGGGGGCAGCGCTCGTAAGCATTTTCAAGGCGTTCGTAGAAAATTTCCTTGATCTCATCGTCCTTATCTTCTGTCGGAGCGTGCGCACATATTAGGCTTATATTGAAAAATTTAACCTTGATGCGGATTATGGCAAGTCGTTCGTTCACAGGTGTGAATCGCAGGACGTGGGGCCGTAGTCTCTTGCCAACTACAAATCCGCATCCAAACTCGTGCTTCTTTGCATGGCCGCTGTAGTAGATATCACAGAGTGCATGCCGAATGCAACCCTG
This sequence comes from Dichetophora obliterata, assembly GCA_963920525.1. Classification (NCBI taxonomy): domain Eukaryota; kingdom Metazoa; phylum Arthropoda; class Insecta; order Diptera; family Sciomyzidae; genus Dichetophora; species Dichetophora obliterata. The sequence goes on along the minus strand of OY986435.1, from coordinate 97,885,873 downwards.
TTCCCTCCATCGCATTTCTTGGATAGCAGTGATATCAGCTTTGTATCTTTCCAAGACATCAGTCAGTTGGATAGAGGCACCTTCCAAATTAAGGGTTCGGACATTCCAGGTGCATATCCGTAAATCATTATCAGTTTTTCGTTTGCGGTAGTCGTCATCAGATTTGGGGATCATTTTTGTTCTTTTCTTATTTGTTTTCATTGAAATGGGTTTTTACGGGTGGGCTTCAAACCCGACGCACAACCTATTTTAAGCCTAGGGAGGCCCGCCGCTCAGATTAGCCGCCAAACTAACGGTTGTCAGTTTTGACGTTGCCCAGGAAACACCACGTGGAGGTTTGAGTCGACTTGAGGCGATTTCACAAAGATTGGCCTCGCCAGGATGAGACAGTCAGACATGTTACATTGTTCCATCGCCCCCAGATTTCACCTGCGTAAGCTAGTAGTACGTTTTATAAAAGGAAGACGTGGGGAAATGTAGAATTTAACGCACATACATAAAAACACAAGTTTAAACACGCACAAACAAATATGCTCTTTAAAATCATTACAGGAAATGTTTTGTATTTTTTCACACATTGCCTTATTTTGACCAAATTTATATTTTGACTGGTTTTTATGCAATACCATTATATTCGTGATACCCAAATTAGTGATTTCATATGGTATCCGTCGTCTTAGTGAGTTAATCTATATAAGGGTACAAAAAAAAAAAAGCCAGAATAGTTTGCATATTTTCAAATCATAAAACGTACGAAAACGTTTAAGATGATTATTTATGTTATGTAAAGGATTGTTTTTAAGACGTGTTAACTTTATCAGTGTAAAGTAGACCATATTCATGTGAAACTAGAGACAAAGAATAGATAAACTGCTTTCTTACTTTTTCTCTAGAAGTTTAGGATTTTTTTAAAAGGTCCTTCAATTTACAAAAAGTAGCTGATTAAAACAATTTATTCAAATACTTAAAATCTTCAAAACACGACAATTTGGGTAACAAATGAAAGAAGACAATGTCTTTTATCAAAACGAAAAAAAATATATTAATTAAATATATTATAATTACTCTTTGGTATTAAGAGTATGGAATTTTTTACTTCAAAAAAATTGAAAATTATTTCCAAAAAATTCATTTAAATTAGAGTTTGTTTCAGATTTAAAAAATTTATTTTTTTGAAGTGAAAACTTCTTTAGGCGCGTTGAACGAATTTGGTAGAGGGTAAATCTTTGGTTTGTGTCATCGAGATTTTCCGAGTAACTCTCGTCATCAATACAGACAGCGAGCATGGTAGAATAACCAGGTAGGGCCGACTCGGAGAGGAATGAAGTAGAAAGCAGAGAAAAGCGAGCTAGTTGTCAAAATCAGCTGTTCATCTCGAGTTTCTTTATGTTCATGTTTTTCAGTTGATTTTTGGTTAAACTTGTTTTTTTTTGCTTTTTTGCAAACTGAACACTTCGGCATTTTATAGTTTTATTTACACTGTTTTTATAATATTTTCATTCAAATAAACTCAAACTTAACACATGTTTCCGCACTATTTACAATTTGAAAACATTATATTCTTATTTCAAAATTTTCATTTTCCACTCTTTGTTAAAGAGCCAAACAGACCACACAGACTGTTTGCGCAAACACGTGTTTGCGCAGACTGTTCGACAGTGTATTTTGCTGTTTTAGGTGTCCAGATGTCTGCGCAAAAATGAAAATATTTTAATTTTTGGTTGTGTTTGCGCAAACCGTCTGTATAGTGTGTAGTGAAAATCACACGGACTTGCCATAATCCCGAAAGCTTTATAGAGTGAAGACGTGTAATAAAGAAAAATTTAATAGAATTTGAACTAAAAAATCAAGTCTGCGCAAACAAAGTCTGTGTAGTGTATGGTCGTCGCTATGACGAGAAAAAAGTATTGTTTGCGCAAACAGTCTGTGTAGTCTATTTGGCCCTTAACGCATGAAAGCATTAAGTGAGCTGGCCCTACCTGGTTATTCTGCCATGACAGCGAGTTGGTTTTTAAATGACGCTTTTGGATCTTGACTACCAGGCGCTCAGTAAGGCATATTAACCAGTTTGCCTCGATACAGAGAGACTTTAAAAAGTACCCTTATATTCCGTGTTTGTTTTGATTCCTTTTCAACAATACCTACAATTTTGTCAAAATCATGTCAAACGAAAAAAGCTGAGTACCTGGTAGCTAATATCCAAGAGCGTGTGTTTGAGTTTCATGACCAATATACAAACATTTGTAGTTTTAAAAATGTCGCCTGCATATTCTCTGACTGGAACTATGGTATAGTAAGTAATAGGTAGGAGTGACATTTTGTGTTTCAACCATCGAATGTCAAACAAAAGAAAACAAAATAAAGAACGTGTGTCACACACATTGGCCGCATTCAGAGGAGTCACCTGTTGTGAATGGATCATTTAATTGCAAAGGCTTCTCACTCAAATTTAAAAAAAAACAGTTGCCAACTATTGACTCCGCTGAAAGCTGCCAATGTGTGTGACACATGCACTTTATATTGTTTTCTTTTGTGTGAAATTCGATGGTCGCAGCTCGTGAGAAATTAAGTAGTTGTCAAGGCTACCTAATAATAATTTTATCATGACTGGGACTGCATCGTCCAAAAATTTTTTGTTTCTTATTTCAGTTACCATAAGCCTATTGTATCTTTTTTAGAATATAATGCAATGATTAATGACGCAAACAGTGAAAATAATGTAAATGAAATTCAATGAAACTCATGATAATACAAATTCTATGTATACGCATTTTAAGTGTGTATTAATTATTTCAATAAGTTTAATTTTTTTTTTTTGTTTATGTTTTACTTTGTTTTTATATTAAAACCCATCATTTAAAATATAATGAAATGATAAAAGTCGAAAATAATGTGCATTGATTATGAACCGGATATACGGATGAACCGAATCGGGGGCAGAAAATAAACTGCCTTTTGCTTGCTATGTTTTCTGTTTTCCTTGTAGCAAAATCTCAAATGCATGCATTAAAAGAGACTTCAAGACGAATCAAACAAAAAATCATATATAAAAAATAGAAAATTTATTTTATTTTATGAGGATTATTTTTCATTCAATAGTGCTGCCTGCATTTTGTTTTTATATCAGCAATATTAAAATTAAATGTAATAATATAGTTAAATGTAATTATAAAATAAAAATGCTATCTAAATAAAAAAATATTTGAAAGATATAATTAAAGTCTGTGGGAGTGAAAATATAAAAAGTTTTTCCGATTAGCATGAAAATTTTTATAATGTAGTAAACGGTCCGTGGCATTACAAAATCTTCCAGGGAATACTAATATTTTATGTATAGGTTCTCGCTTCGGTCGGCAGTCTCCTCACTGCTATTTTTTTAATTTTATTTTTTTAGTCCTTCTTTATCCTCTTATAAAACACACCTAAATTTTTCAAAAAAATTGGATATAAGGGAATTTTTGTAAGAATGTCTATCTATACATATAATAAAACTGTAAAAAAATCTGTACATTGAATATTTTTTCGAAATTCTTTTTGCACTGAACATTTTGAACGTTGTAGATTCCAAAAATGTAATTTTTAAAAATATTGTCTGTCTGTCTGTCCGAACGCTCCTCACATGAAAACTACTGGATGGATTTTCTTCAAACTTGACACCTAGGTTCCTTACGTCCCTGGTTGGGACATAGGCTACTTTTTATTGCAAAAAGGACTCTCTTCAAAATAACGGTTCTTTTGTTAAATAATGGAAATTGAAAACACTGAAAAATGAGTCAAAAATTAGAGATACGTTTGAATAACCTATGAAAGAGTTTTTGGCAATTAAAAAGGCTACAAACATCATCTCAACAGTTTTCGCTTATCTCTAATGAGTACCCTACAACATGAAATTTTTTATCCAATATATGTTAATGTATACCAACTTTTTCAATTTTCTTAAGGACAGTAAAGTAAAAAAATGCCCGTTTGTTTGACACTAATAACATCTTGAAAACTATAGAAAATCTTAGTACAGTGAATTTTTGTGTATAACATCGTTACCTACAGCCAAAAAAACTATTCCAAATTCAAAGTTTTGACTTTCGACGCAAATAGCTTCTTTGTGTTTTAATATATTTCATTCAGTCTTCTTTTATCTAAAAGTTAAATAAAATTACTTGCAAAAAATTACTGCAAGTTAAAAGTTTAAATTACTAAATTTTTTAAAGATCCAAAAAATGGCTTTTTCTTCCAAAAAATAGTGCAAAAGTTGTTTTTGTTGTAAAAATAATAAAAACCGAAAATTGAAATGTTTATATTCTTTCATATGATGTGTCACTTTTATGCAAAAACTACTGCAGTTTGACACAAAATTGGTTTTTCTATTTTTTTTAAGAAAATTGCAAGATTTTGTGACGAATTCAATTTTTTGTAAATGTTGTTTTAGTAATTTTTAAAAAATGCTTTGCCTTTTCACTACCCCCTCCCCTCCTAAGAATTTTTTTTTATTTTGTTTGACTGTTTTCTTAACTATAGTCAGTGATAATCTAATCTTAAGAAATACATGGAATGTGCGGTTTTTGCTTATATATGGTTATTTCATCGAAAAAGTTATCGTGAATTCATATAAAAAAATTTACAAAAAATTTATTTCGTTTGTGGAAAGAATGCAAAATGCCATTCCTAAATGTTGTTATAAACATATGTTTATTAGCTACAGTCAAATCCTACTTTGCGTCTGATTCTCCGAGCTCCCCTTCATATGAAAGGTGCTTGCATAAAAATAGTAAAACACCCAAAGAAGACCACAATTTTCATAAACTGGATGAGCTGCAGTTAAAAACGTATTTTTCGGGCCCTCAGAGTTCTAACCCCATGTAAAATTGGTCGCTGAATCCGATTTCGTACTCAGATTTGGCATGAAATTAATTTTGCGGTCACCATTAGCAAATAAGAGCGAATATCATTTATTCTTTTTATGTTCATAATATGGCAAGAAAAAATTTTACAAATCGAACAATATTTAAGCGAAATATGATTTATTATATGAATGTACCTTTTCGATAAATGTGAATTTGTTGTAGTAGTAAACATGCGTAACGTATTAAGAATATTTTTACTTCTGTTGTATATTTGTAATAATGTGTTTTTTCGAAGAACTCCTGTACGGGAAAATCTTCTGATGAGCTTATACTTATAAATATAATTATTCTATAGACAATGAGAAAGTCTATAGCAGAGGAAAAGAGAGATAAAGCTTTATGCTGCTTGTGTGTCTAACAATTTAATGAAGCAATGATTTTTACGTTTGGTTTTTTTGCTTCTTTATAAATTACTAAAATCGGAAAGAATTACTAAAATCGGTTCAGTAGTTTTTTATTTTAGCGTCGTCACAGATACGTGAGAAGCCTTTTGTATTATAGTATAGGTATAGATACATAAACTATATGTATGTATGTATCAACTGCTCAAAATATTTGGTATATATGTTATTAAAATAACTATGCTTAACTAGAAAGAAATGGTCTCTGACTGGGCCAAAGCTAAAAAAAACCACAGCCGCTTACATTTGGGTAACTAAATTCGAAGATTTGAAGGTTTTGTTATATTGACGACGTCACTTTGTTAAGATTATAGCTTTGGTTTTCTTTCAACTTCTCCAAATATCAAACCAAAATACATTTTAAGTATTAAAAAAATGCATATTTTGTAGTGAATTAATTTTTGAGGAATTTATGAAGGTTCTACTACTTTGATGACGTAATTTTATATGGGAGGTAGGAGAAGTTTTCATTAGATTGTGCCAAATTTCAAACTCCTTTGTAAAATAAAGAGTGCATATTAAAACATATATCAAGAATTTTAAGTAATTATATTATTATTTTTTGTTATTTAAAGATATTTTACCCTTGTGATAACGTCAGTTTGTACGGACTTAAAGTGCATATTAAATATCAAAGCTTATATGCAAAATTTCAAGTCCATATAATAATTTTTGTGAAATTTAAAGAGATTTTACTGTTTCGATAAAGTCATTTTGTATGGGAGCTTGGCATAGTTTTCATCCGATTTTGCTCATCTTCGTGCTTGATCTTTATTTTTCAGATACAAGCGTAAGTATTTAATTTTATTACGATAGTTTCAAAATTACGGCTGTTATCGTGATCACAGACAGACAGATGGACATGGCCAATCGACTTGGCCAAATGGAGTGACAAAAAATTCGTATGGTGGGCGTGTCTGTGGGTGGATTGGATCCAAACTTATATATATTTCATATTTTTTTTTTTTATTCGCGAAGGGGAACCTTCAAAAGGCCCCACCGTGCAGGTGGGAGTGTACGATTTTTACGCACTAAACCTACATGATACCTCGCAGTATCATAACCTCCGCATTGAATCTTCGACCCTATAGGACCCCGCGGGACCGCCGTAAAGCATAACTTCGCGGGGCTTGGGAACAGCACTAGGCTGGAAACTGTTTGGCTACTGCCGGGGTCTACTGTGGGATGGTCGTCGGGTCAACAACCTTTACCTCATCTATCTTGCGCGCGCTCAACTCTTCGCAGCTCTTCGGTTATTTTTCTAGCCAGGGTGCTAACCATCGACCAGTTCTCTTCGCTGTTTAGCATAAGAGAAACCATATTTTGCTGTGTTAACGTTTCGCCGAGACAGGCCGAGGTGTCTCTGCCATACCACTCGGTTAGGCTAGGAATGAGCTGGTGCGTCCACCGACCCTTCTCTGAACAATCCCAGCGGTCTTGCCATTTTTGCAAGCTTCTCTCTCTAGCGAGTTTTTTATTAGCTGTTGTGCTTTCACTACCAGCTGTGAGAAGCGCTTCTTCCACGAGAAGGTCAATAGGGATCGCGCTAGCTAGAACCAGTGCTGCATCTCCGGATACCGTTCTGAAGCTGCAGCAGACCCTGACTGCGCCAAGTCTGTAAACTGACTCTACTCCGTGTCGGTAGGACTTCGTTTTCATCGCTGTGTACCATACAGTCGCACCATACATCATAGTAGATCGCACTACGTTGAGGAGCAGTGTTCGTCGTGCTGGTTTGGGGCCTCTTGTGTTCGGCATTATTCTAGATAGCGCCAAACATACTTCGGATGCTTTCCTGTGTGCGTACTGCATATGTTGCTTAAATGACAGTCTGGAATCGATCATTACACCGAGATATTTAATGAACGGCTTCGATTCAATTACTGTTCCACGAATACTGATGCTAGTGGTTTCTAGTTTTTTCCGACTACTTATAAGTACCATCTCAGTCTTATGTTCAGCTAGACTAAGACCCGCTCTTCGCAGCCAATCGCAAATCATAGCGATAGTTACACTACTGAGGGCCTCAGCTTCTTCACGGTGTTTTGCTGTCGCCACAACTGCAAGGTCGTCGGCAAAGCCAACAATCTTGACGTCTGCTGGCACCTCAAGCCTGAGAACCCCATCGTACATGACGTTCCATAGCAGGGGGCCAAGAACCGACCCCTGTGGGACTCCACCGGAGACATTGTACGTCTTCGTGCCTTCTTCTGTGTCGTAGAGCAGGACTCTTTCACTGAAATAGTGTGACACGATCTTCGTGAGGTATCGTGGTACTCCAAAGTTCCTGAGGGCTGTCATAATCAGACTCCAGTTAGCTGAGTTGAAAGCGTTCTTTACGTCGAGTGTTGCCACCAAACAGTACTGCTTTGCTCCCCTCACTCCCTCAATTGCTTCCTGCGCGGTGCTTGTAACTAGCTTAATAGCGTCCGTCGTTGATTGGGCCTTTCGAAACCCAAATTGTCGAGCCGAAAGTCCTCCTCCGGCTTGGATCGCGTTTTCCAGGCGGTTGCACACCACACGCTCAAAGACTTTGCCTATTGTGTCGAGTAGGCAAATCGGCCTGTAGTCTGAGGGGGCGTCCGTGGAGCAACTGCCTTTCGGTATGAGCACTAACTTCTGGGTTTTCCACTGCGCTGGGAAAATGCCCTCTAGAAGGCACGCGTTGAAAAGCTGGGCAAACTGATGCGGCTGCGACATAATCGCAATCTTCAGTGCGCGGTTCGGAATACCATCAGGACCTTGCGCCTTGTCGTTTTTTATGTTTTTTACTACATTAACAATCTCCTCTATAGTTACAGCCAATATGGTCCGTAGCTCGATGTGTTCCTCGACCGGCTGGGCCGCTGGCTGCTGTGGAAAGAGTGTTCTAACTATAGCACTTAGTACCTGCGGGTCCGTAGGTGCTGGTCGCCTGAACGACTTCAGTTTTTTCATAACTAATCTGTATGCAGTACCCCATGGATTGGTTTCTGCCTCATCACATAGCTGTAGGAAGCATTGGCACTTACTCGTACGGATTGCTATTTTCAGGCCTTTCTTGAGCATTCGATAGGTTTCGCGGAGATCGTTGAAGCTGTATGAACCTCTTGCGCGGTAGTACATCCTCCTTGCTTCGAGGCATTTCCTGCGTGCTTCAGCAATTTCCACCGTCCACCAGTACACCGGGTCTTGCTTGCGCTTGCTAGACCGCCTCGAGATCATCGCTGCATCGCAAGCTCTTCATTGTTTGGTCCAGGGTTTGGCGTGCCAGACAGATGCATATCGGCCATTATTACTTTCAAAATGTCCTCGTCTAGTGTTTCGACTCTGTACGAACATTTATTTCCCGTATTTATGCTGTGTCGGCTACGCGGTCGACCATTGAGCTTATAAATGATAGCTTGGTGGTCGCTGTGCGTGTACAGATTGCTAACATGCCACTCTGCTTGCCTAGTTAACTCGCTACTGGCGAAATTCAGGTCGATGATGGAGCTTCCACCCGCACGGCTGAATGTTGCTTGGGATCCATTATTGAGCAGCACCACGTCTAGTAGAGCAAACGCTTCAAGGAAAATAAAGCCACGTTGGTTTGTTTTTTGACTTCCCCAGTCAACTGCCCACGCGTTAGAGTCACCAGCGATAAGGAGTGGTTTCAGGCCTCTCGTTTCGCTGACTATCGTGTCTAGAATCTCCGTGTATTCCTGGATCGACAGACTTGGCGCTAGGTAGCAACTCACGACATGAATGCCATCTACTTCCACGCGGACGAAACCGTTTGCACGTGTATGAAGCCTTAGATAGAAGGGAGCCCTTCCACAAGACCATAGGGCGGCTTTCCCGGTAATGTCCGAGGCCCATGCTCCTACGGATTTTTCGGCGTAAAGTTCACTCAGTATAGCCAGGTCAATGGCCTGGTCTCTGACGGTTTGCCCGAGGAGGTCCTGTGCTGCGCCACAGTTGTTGAGGTTCAACTGCAGTACTCTCATCTGCGTCTCCGTTTGGCTGGCTCCTTGAACGGACTGGCATTTCAGATTTCCGGCGCGGTGGTTGGAGTCTTGGCCTTCTTTAGGTTTGCAAAGAAAGCAGCTCGCCTTTGCTTCGCAATCCTTGGCCTTATGGCCTTCTGTACCGCATTTCATACAGCATCCACTTCGGTCTGTACTTTTGCAGCTTCTTGCGGTGTGCCCAAAGTCAAGGCATCTGAAGCACCTGATTGGAGCTACCTTCTCGCGGGCTCTGCAAATTACCCAGCCAACTTTGATTTCACTGATTTTGATCAGTTTTTTCGCCTGTGGAGCTGGTAGGCCTATGACCGCTAAATATTTCATATTTAGGTAACTGTACAAAGCACTCATAACAAATTTCAAAGCTCTAGGTTTATTTTTACTATTTTTACTAAAAATTCGCGTGGAAGGTGGTCGTGTCTGTGGGCGGATTTAATACTTTGAGGTTTATTTTTACTATTTAAAAAAAAATCGTATGGAAGGTGGGCGTGTCTGTGAGCGGATTTGATCCAAACTTATATACATTGCATATAAACTCATACCAAATTTCAAAGCTGTAGGTTTATTTTTAGTATTTATGGCCAAAACTTGTGTCCTTGAAGTCCTCCCACTGTGCGTCGGTTCATGGTGTAAGAAACCAAGGTGAACATGACGTCGAGGTCGTTCGCTAAAGCGGTCAAACTTGTGAATGAGTGAAAGAGACAGAAAAGTGGATTTTGTATGTTTTGACAATTCAAGTGTTGGATTTTTAAAATAAAAATAAAAAAACGCATGAGGATGTATCCATCCAGAAACTTTTGGCGGCGTAGAATAAAGACACCAGAATTCAAGAGTGGAAGCTGGTCAGGTCACGCAAAAGTCACGACAGCGAAGGGAAAATTCTTCTCTTCTCTGGAGCAGTCTAGCAGTCCAGCAGGACATTCCTGGTCATCGGTTGTGATGCAAACGCAATGGGGCAACACGAACATCAACAAAGGGGTGAGTCTATTTTTTAATTTATCCTTATCTTAGACCTTATTCTATGTAAAAGGGGCAATAGGCCAACATTTCGAAATAGAGTGAGGGAAGAGATAATTGATCTAACATGAGCGAGCAGTTCAGAACGGGCAACAGTCGATAACTAGGAGGTGTCATAGAAGGAGTCGTTTTCCGACCACTTTAGGATCTTCTTTACCATCGAATACGATCCTCACATAAGGAAATCATTAAGGAACCCATTAAAAACCAACTGGGAGAGGTATTCAGTCTGAATCAGCAGAAATATTGCAGACCTAGACAAAGAATATCTCAAAAACGATGCATCCATTGACAATGCAGTCGAGTTAATAACGAGAAAAATGAGCCAGGCTTTCAAGAAGTTCTGCCCAAAGTCTTAAAGTCGAAAACCTACTGTTGTCCTCTCTCTGAGAGGATACGTATAGGTTACTAGTCGTCGCCGAGCGACGCCTTACCTAACAGTTTCTTTCAGCGCTAAAAAACGCTATGGACATCTACTCAAAAAAACCTTTCTGTGCCGCCACCCGAAGGTGCATTCAGGCATAAGAGTGGATTTATACTTACATGTACTCCGAAGGAAAACTCCTGCTTGCTTGCTGGTTATAGAAAAACTTGGTCTTGTGCCATTTCAGTTAACGTTCTACACATCAATCTTTATTGTTCAAATATTGCTTAAGCTTAACACATCGGTTTTTAAGTTACAACAATCATTTTATAAGCATTTGTGCCAGATTGTCTTCCACATCTTGCACAATAATTTGCCTTATTTTAATCATCAGTATTAAGTTCTTAATCTAGTTTACAATTAATTCTTATTTTAAATATCTGTCTCAAGAATTTGCTCTAGTTTCATAATCATTTATTATTTTCACTATTACATTCTTAAGTACTATAATAACATTCTTATTGGGTCATATTTCCAGCTGAACTGAAAACAACAATAAAATATAAATTAAATTATTCTACCTCTACGTTAATCGCATAGCCAAAATGTATGCATGTTAATTACAGCAATAAAATGTTATTTAAACCAATTTACCTCTGCTTTGGTCGGCTCATGCGGAAATGCACTGTCAGCAGAAGTAAATTGTTGGCTTTATTTTATAGTCTTCAAATAAAATGAAAACTGATCGCCCAGTTGTTGTTGCAGTGGATCAGATTTCATTGACAGCACCTGGCTATTAACACAACGACAAAATTCTGGGGAACACCTCGTTGTGAGTCACAGCACTACAATTGCGAGTTGGTGGACCGGCGACCTCAAAAAGAACCGATCAGAGGCCAGAAAATCTCACCGGAAAGTAATGTGAAGCAAACTTGAGCAAGACTGGACAATATATCAATCCAAAATAAATGCCTATACAACGGACGTAAGAATACCTTAGCGAACATCTTGGACAAATTTATTCACATTTTCATTCGAATTCACGCCGTCGGTGTAGTCGGGAAGAAAATATGAGCAGTCATTTTGAAATAATTTTGAAGGACAACTGTCGAGTTTACTATTTTAACTGCGGAGTCTGGGTCCATGTTTATTGTTGTGTGGAATATTCGCCACCATGCTGCAAGAATGCCAAAAGCATTCTCGATAACTCGTCTTGCTCTGCAGAGTCGCCTATTGTAGTTCTTCTTCTGCTCGTCCAGTAAAAGGCCTGGATAAAGTCGCATTATATTCTTTCTCAGAGGAAAGGCAGCATCACCAACAATATAATGTGGGAAGTTTATATCACTATCAGGTAACAGACATTCTGCTACAAAGTCCAAATTATTGTGGAAAAGCCTTCTTCCAAACTCCGAATGAGAAAGAATCCCACCATCACTCTGACTGCCAAAAGCCCCAAAGTCAACCACTACAAATGTATAGTTTGCATCGCAAACACCAAGCAAAACTATAATGTACTGTCCTATAAAAACAATTATATTTTTATTAATCTTACGAAATATAAAGTAGTAAAATGTGTACCTTTGTAGTTATAGAAATTTTAACCAGATTTCGGTGGAAATGTGATTACTATATGCTTTCCATCTATGACCCCCCACAATTCGGCAAATTCCACATGTTCTTAAAATCCTCACCTATACGCTTCCGTTCACTAAAGTTTGGCGTAGACATATAAATTGGGCTAAGGGTTTCCCAAATGATACGGCCTGTTTCCAGGGTTATGACTCTCACGGCCGAAACTGACATTTTAAAAGTCAAAGAAAGCTGCTGCCTGGTAGATCCATTAATGAAATATTAATAAAAATTCTTATCTGTTGTCAATTATATAGAGATTTAAATTACATAAGTGTTAAAAGCAAACGGCATTTTTCAGGAATATGTTCCGTTAGAGAATTTCTCCAATCTTTCCTGGCAGAGACATTCGCGTGGCTATGCGGAACTGCTCTGGATAATTTTTTAAGTTTTCAAATGACGCTGCATAGAATCCTGAAGTGTTCCTGTCCGTTCATTTCGAATTGCTTCTAAATATAAGTAGCACTTATATACTATGTGTACAGTATTCGCAGCGTCAATAATTAAATTTGTTGCGTCCGTTTTTAATAATATTGATTTTGTTATAATTTTTTTCACTTGTAAGGTTTTTTTCACGCAATTTGTAAATAAAATCATTGACTGATGCTCTTCACTTTCAGGGATGCCGCCTCAAAATAAAATATATAAATTTTTAAAGATTTTGATGAGTTTCTATTTGATATATGTCTAAAATCACTTTTGTGTGCTAATTCAAAATATTGCAGACTTTCAAAAGTATTTGTTATAAATAAAAAATTATTTTGATTTTAGTTTAAATCATACTTGATTTTAAATACAAATTCTAGTTGTTTGATAGATTAAAATCGTTTATTGAGCTTAAGGTCAAAGTTAGCACAATTAATTGTTTTAACGAATCTTTCTAAAAAAACAACAACAACAGCAAAGTTTTTTCAATATGAAAAGGAAAAAATCACTAGCTGATTTTATTGCAATTTCGGCCATGCTTAAGGCTTCATCAGTAATCTTTGTGATACCCGTACAAGCGCGCACTAGCGCACTGCACCACAGAGGCGATGAGATTTGAAGTGTCAATTTCTCAGTTTTTCTCCCATTTCACATGCTCACACTTGTTGTTGTATTTTTGCTTTACTTTAGTCTTTATGCTTATGTTATTGCACGGATATCACAAAGATTTCTGATGAAGCCTTTAGCACGGCCGAAATTGCAATAAAATCAGCTAGTGATTTTTTCCTTGTAATATTGAATAAAAACTTTATTGTTGTTGTTTCTTTGGAAAGATTCGTTAGTACAATTAATTGTTCTAACTTTGACCTTAAGATCAATAAACGATTTTAAACTATCAAACAACTCGAATTTGTATTTAAAATCAAGTATGATTTAAACTATCAAACATTTAGAATTTGTATTTAAATCATATAAAATCAACATAATAATTAACAAGGTCATTTAGAAAAAACTTTAATAAATAAAAATTTTTATAAATTTCACCGTAAATACATTTAAAATTCCATTTCAACAACATAGAAAATATTGATTAATTTTGTAGCCCTGCTAGCCAATGTAGCTGCGATGCCTCCAAAACCTATACACAATTCTGAATTACATTTATTCCTGCATGGCCGCTTAACCACTGATGACATCTACCCTACGCAGTAAACTGCTTTTTGCAGAAATCTTATAAGACTTTTGGTAATTTTTTTTATGCCCTGATTTATATTGCAAATTAATTAAATGTGTAGTGGACGGACTGTCAAAAGCAAACATACCGACAGACGGATAATGCAGAATACAGGTAAACAGACGGACATGTAAAAATGTCGACGAATAGTTAAAAAACAAATATTTTCAAGCTGGAACAAAAACTGACAGATGCTGACAGCTGCGAAAATTATTTGTTTCTTGCAAATTTTATTTTGACCGGCAGCGGTAAAAATGAGAATTACTATTAAACTTTAATTATTTTAATTATTATTTAACTAATTAATTAATTAGTTAATTAATTAAACTTTAATTATTTTAAAGTGTATGTGCATTAGTTAATAGGTTTTGCTAAGAAAGTACTGCAAGATGTGGTGTCAGGAAATTTATTAGTAAAATCCTTAAACTAAAATTATTGGAACACTGTATAATCAAAAAACTACTTATTTTAAAACATGATTTTAGAAAATTATAAATCTTTCAAAAACTTTTTATTCGTGTTGAATAAAACAAAATGAAAATTCTTTGTATTAATTCTTTGATTACAATTTTATAATTTTGATAATTCTTTGTTTAGTCAATTCCTTTGCTAATTTCTAGTGTCAAAGCTTACTAAGTTTTTCGAAAAGTCTATTCTTTAATTATTACAAAATTCACATATTTTATTTGTTGCTTACATTCAACAAGCAGCACAACACAGCAGCAAAAAAAGGTTTACTGTTTTTGCCGCGAGAGCTTCTCTCAATATACCACGACAGCTAGTTGTGACAATTAGACAGTTGTGTAATTGCTTTCAGGGAGATTATTGCTTTCATACAGTGTTGATTAATCTTCTTTGCAAATGTTTTGAGGGGAGTTGCCAGAATTCAGTTGTAAGCATAAATTATGTTTTGCAGCCTTGATAGTTAACTTTTCCCGACTTGAGATTGTGTTAGTCTATCTATACCCTCCAGGAAAAATCGGAAGACTTCCATCTAAATGTGATAAAGAAACATTCTCCACCGTATCTTTTGGAAGCTTAAGGGTAGTTTTATATTTATGTTGTTTCCAAACCGCTTCCTAATTGTATAAATTGGAAGACTTACATATGGAAGTGATGAATAAACATTCCCCATCATATCTTTTGAAATTATATTGGAAGTTTTGAATTTATGTTGTTTCCAAACCGCTTCTTTAAAAATGCATGGGGAAACTTTTACTTATTGTCAAGCAATGACAAAAGATAATATTAATATCATTTTTTCCTAGCCGCTTATTATAGAATTCGATAGTCTAGTGGTAGCGCGCTTGACTGTCGCTCAAGGGTCCCGGGTTCGAGTCCTGGCCGAGCATTTTCAAAGCAAGTGAGAGGAATGTTTCGGCATTAATTTTCAGAACAGGAGAGAGGACTGCTTCTAATTCACCTTTTAAGACAGCGGAGAGGAATGTTTCCACTTGACTTTTAACACAGTGGAGAGGAATGTTTCCCTCTAATGACATGCTATGTAAAAAAAGCAATGGAGTGTGCACCGAAGCAATTCCATGGAATGTTTCCTGGTTGCATCCGGGAATGCTCACATTTCCTGGAGGGTATTATCTATCTATCTATACTATTTAAAGCGTTGTGATACTGCACGGATGTTTGACAATCACGCGAGAGCCACTGAACCACTAAGCCACTTAACCGCTGAAAAATCAATGAAAATGCTATATTTCAAACGGATTTGGTCTATATATAAATATAGGTATATATATATATATGTCTATATAGGTATAAATACTACGTTTAATTAAGGCTAAACGACTCATTTGGAATTAGTCATTCAAAAGTGCTTACATTGGTTTATTTTTGCGAAAGTATCTCATTTCGTTTGACAACTGCTTCTTTGTTTTGTTTTTACTGGTTGATATTGATGATGATATACGTGTATAAAATGAATTGATGTTTGACGTTTTCCTTTGTTTTTAGTGTGTTCGGTATTTTTTTTTTTATACATTATCCATTGAATGCGTCCGAAACAGTTTGTAATAAGTTGTAAGAACGTATCCAATCTCATTCAATTGTTTTAAATGAGTTGAATAGCAACTGAGAATTTGTATGAGAAATGAAATGACTTCGTTTCTCATTTAGATGAATGGGCTGAAATGATTCCTTTGACCCAATGTTGACGTAGTATAAGACTCAAATTTGATAACGTAGCTTGCAATATTTGAAATTTTTTCACAAAAATTATTTTTTAAGCTATAGAACACAGTAAAAAATATAATAATATTTTGAAAAAATAAACTTATATTCACAAATGGGGTGGTAGCCCATGATTTTAAATGATAGAAACTGCTTACTGAATTTTGTGTCAGAATTAAGCAATATTTTCAGATAAGTGATACTATGAAAGAGTGAGGGAAATGGATATTAAAAAAAACTTTTGGCCTATTTTTGGAGCACAAATTGCATATTTTAAAGGTTTTGTGAAAACAATATAAATAATTGAATTGGTGAAGTAAAGGTCAATTTTTTATAATTTGTCGTTTAATTGACCATTCAGACAAAGGAAATTTGAAGAACATCAATATGAAAATGGCCGAGATGCTGGCTTGTAAATGAAAAAACCGAAATTTCAATCGGTTTTTTCTCATTCTAATTCTAAAGAAAATCTGCCGTTATATTTATTCTACATTTACCGTTATATTTATTATTAACTACACAAATATTTTTATATTTTGCATTTGAAGATACAAAAATATTTTAATTTTAAGATTTCAAATTTTTACATGGTATATAACATTTTTATCGCAGGCGAAGCAACGGATATTTGCTAGTATATTATATTTTGTGAAGACAAGAAATTACAAACTAAATTACAGTAGAAAAAAGTTAATTAAAATTAAATTAAATGTAAATACGTATGGTGAGGAGCCAAAGCCTTTTTTGGTTCCTTTATTAATCGCAGCCAAAATTAAGAAAAAAGCAAAAAGAAAAACTTTCTATGTAAATTAATTTTATTAACTCTAATTCAACTCTAATGATTTTATAGTTTTATTTGCTGCAGTAAGAAATGTTGGCTGTTCCGTGCGAAGATAAAGCGAGAAGTGAGTAGGTAGTTTTTAGTGATGCTGATGCGACCCTAGCAGCAGCGAAAACAATTATATGGGGAGAAACGTCGCGCCACCAATTGCATTTTTTATGCACGTACTTTTCCATTACTACTTGCTTAGCGGTGAACGATGTGTGTTGTTGTTGTTGTTGTTGTTGATTATCCAAAAATGTGACCTAAGCGATGACAAAGAGCAGGTGGTTGTTGTTGTTGGTACGACAATGTGAACTTGTTTTTTCCATGCATGGAGTCGACGATGAAGTGTGGAGGTGGGGGTGGTGGTGTTGGTGGTGGTGTCGAAGATGATGATGAAGTAAAAGAATTTTACCGAAAAGTGGCGTGATTAGTTGCTTATTGCTACAAATGTGATGAAATATTTGAAGGTCAGTACAAAATATTATTTGCAGGTGCAGATGAGTACGAAAACAAAACTTGTGCATGATGGCAACAACAACATTCGATTAGCGAAGCAAGTTATTTTGTTATTCTACATACACTCAATGCAAAATATTATTATTATAATAAAAACCTTGTGAGTGTTTTTTTTGGAACTCGAACATCCTCCCCCCCTTGAACGCAATGCGTTCAAAGACTTACTTTTGGGGTGGTGCTTCTTCTAGAGGTAGTTTGCATAACTTTGTTATCGCACGTTTGTGACTGCCTTCGGCGGTTTTGATCACAGCCACTCTCACCTGTCCATCCCAACCTGGAATTGTTTCAATGACTCGGCCTAAAACCCATTTCTGAGGTGGCAGGTTATCTTCTTTGAGCACCACCAAATCGTTGACTTGCAAATTAGGAGATGTATTTGTCCACTTGGTTTTTTGTTGCAGCTCTTTAAGATACTCGTTGTACCAGCGATTCCAAAATTGTTGTGTAATCCACTGCATAAATTGGTATCTCTTCAACAGACCAGTGTTTGTGTGAAGCAACGTTTGGCAGCCAGCGTGATGGTGTTGACGATGAAGGTGCCGAATTAGTGTGTGAACAAAGGGATGCGAATGTGGAAGAAGTATTGGATGTTTTGCCTCAAATGGAAGCGATGAATTACGAATTCTGCCACCAACTCTGATTAGGCCTTCATTTAAAAATGGTGACAGCGATGCGATTTTAGAGTGACGATTCACTTGTGCGGTGGACTGTAAATTTTTGATTTCTTCACGAAATGTTGCTTGTTGTATGCAGCAGCATACTGTCTGGAGTGCGGTGTTCTTCTGCTCTTCTGCTGTTACAGCTCCGATCTCAAAGTTATCGGATTTCTTTGTAGTCCGTGTGATGAACCGGTTGACGTATGCAAAAATTCGAAGCAATTTGTTGTAGTCGTTAATAAATTTAATGTTTGTTATGAGATCTGCTGCTGGTTCAACCAATAACACAATAGCTTGTTTGCGTTGCTCTGGAGGGTGTTCAGGTAACATTGACTCGTCATTAGGCCACTGCTGCTCTTTGAGTCGAATAAATTCTGGACCCTGTTTGCGACAAACGGAGTCCAGCGGCACGGCTCACCCTTAATCCAAGCTAGAGTGATTGAAGAATCTGTCCAACAGTAGATATTTTCTGGCGAGGCTGGGTAGATCTCATTAACTGACTGCAGCAATTC
The DNA here is from genome assembly GCA_963920525.1 of Dichetophora obliterata. Lineage (NCBI taxonomy): Eukaryota > Metazoa > Arthropoda > Insecta > Diptera > Sciomyzidae > Dichetophora > Dichetophora obliterata. The sequence goes on along the minus strand of OY986435.1, from coordinate 97,867,221 downwards.
TGCCAACAATAATGCTGCGCACAGTTCCAGTCGCGGCAAACTTACTTCTTTGGTCGGAGCTACACGAGATTTTGCACAGAGCAGGGATGATGCTGTGCCGCTTTCAAGAGTTGACACCACATATATGCACGCGCCGTAAGCCTTAGTGCTGGCGTCTGAAAAAGCGTGAATTTGTGAGTACGAATGAAATGCTACCAACCTTGGAATGCGAATTTCGCCAATGTCTGCAAATTGCTGATGAAGATTCTCCCATAAAGTAGCAACATTTTGAGGAAGGCTCTCGTCCCAGTGCAGCTTTAATTTCCACAGAAGTTGCATAAAGATCTTACATGATAAAATAATTGGATTTAGGATTCCCAGCGGGTCGAAGAAACTGGCTATGTGTGATAGTATTGCTCTTTTTGTAGATTTCGAAGAAGTTTGTTTGTTGTAGCCGAAGAAAAAATTGTCGTCTGATGGTGACCATCGTAAACCGAGAGCCTTAATGTATTCCGTGCTGTCTAGTATAAGAGTTGCTTCTCTGTCAGCCAGTGGAACGTCTTCGATAATTTTTGGATGATTTGCAGCAAATTTGCGAAGTGGAAAACCGCCACGTTCAAGAAGCTGAACGACTTGTTCCTTTATGCGAATGGTGTCCTCGATGGTTTCGCTGCCAGTCATCAAATTGTCTACGTAAAAATCTTTTAGAGTGACTGCTGACCCAATAGGAAAAGAAAGTGCTTCTTCCTTTGCCAGCTGTTGTAAACACTTTACGGCTAAATATGGTGCGCAACATGTACCATAAGTAACAGTTTGAAGTTGGAAGGTTGTGATCAGGTCGCTAGGTTCATTTCTCCACAGAATTCGTTGCCACTGAGCGTCTTCTTTGTCGACAATGATTTGGCGGTACATCTTTACTATGTCGGCAACTAAAACGTATTTATGGCGGCGAAAACGGCTTAAGATAGTAAAGATGTCATCTTGAATTGTAGGTCCTATCCTTAAAATGTCGTTGAGTGACTTTCCGGATGACGTTCGGCATGACGCATCGAAAACGACTCTAAGCTTAGTTGAGCTACTGTCCGCTTTCACAACGCAGTGATGTGGAATGTAGTACGACGATGTGCTCTTAACTTGGTGATGGTTTTGTAGTGGAACCATATGATGCAGCTTTATGTATTCGTCGATGAATTGAGAATACTCTTGGTGAAGTGATGGATTGCGACTGAGTCGATTTTCTAATGATGCAAACCTTTTTCGAGCAATTTCAAGTGATTGTCCCAACGATTTTGGATCTGCTTTAAAGGGCAACCTGACAATAAATTTGTTACTTACGGGGCATCGTCTGGTTGTGTCCCGAAAGAATATTTCACACTCCATTTCCTCTCTTGAAAAATGCGATGATGACGACAAGTTGTTTTCGATGTTCCAAAATTTCTCTAGAGATGCGTCAAGATGAGCTTGAAGTGAGGTGGTAACACAAACTGCAGGTGCTCTAATCGAACTGGATGGTGACAACGATGATGACACACTTGATGACGTGGAGTATGGCCCTGAGACTATCCATCCCAGCGTGGTTTTTTGAAGCAGCGGTAGAGAATTTTGCATTTTAATTTGTCCAACTAGAAGTAAATCGTAGAATATGCCAGCACCAAGGAGGCAATCAACGGGCCCTGGCTTGTTAAAAGTACAATCGGCTAAGTTCACATTTTTTGGTATGTTCCAATTTTGAATACATATAGACTGACGTGGTTGGCAAGCTGTTATTGCAGGTATGATGACGGCATCAATAATTGTTGAATAACCAGTGTGCAATGATTTTATAATGAGATAGCAAGCATACTGAGCATTCGTGACGTTTGAACCAATTCCAACTAAATCCATGTTGACCCTTGTTCGTGAAACTCGAAGATGATTAGCCATTCGTTCTGTTATGAAGTTCAGCTGAGAGGCTGAATCTAAAAGAGCGCGAGCAATGATAGACACGCCTGCAGAATTGCACAGTTGAATGTGAGCGGTGCCCAATAAAACCTCCGCTTTGTCTTGTGATATTTGAAAGACAGTGGATTGGCCTCCACTTGGTTTAGCTTCATGGTTGTTTGCTGCTGATCCGTCGTTGGTGATAGTTTTCTGTCTATGGAGGAGAGTGTGGTGACTTACATGACACTGTTGACAGCGGTTAAGTGATGGACAATTGCTTGAGACATGATTTGCTGCTAAGCAATTTAAACACAAATTTAGACGTTTGACCAAGTTGTAGCGGTCCATTGGACTCAAATCCATAAATTTTGAGCATACGAATGCGTTGTGGTTGGGTGTGGTGTTGCAAAATTTGCATTTTGATTGTTGCGAGTTGCTAGTGACGAGAGTGACTTGTTGAATGCGGTTTGCCTTTGCAGCCGATGACGATGAACGATGTTGCGATGCAAGTGTACTCGTTGGCGGGTTGTGCGGTGATCGATTGGCTTCAATTATATCGAAGGTTTGGCAGCGCCTTTCCAAAAACATCGATAAGTCTTCCCATGTCGGTAGTTGAAACGCAACACCGCAGTCGCATTTGGAGGCAACTTCTTCTTCCCACTTGGTCTGGGTGTCTTGATCTAATTTCGATGTAATTAAATGCAGAAGAATACCATCACCAATTTGAGCTCTCGAAGCGAGTGACTGCATTGCGCGCAGATTTGCATTAACTGCATCAACAAACTCGCGAATTGACGCCACATTGCATTTGAAAATATTTTGGACATTAAAAATATGCTTTAAGTGAGCTTGAAAGATGTACCTTTTATTGTCATACCTGCTAGTCAGAAGCTCAAGCGCACGATGATAATTCTCTGCAGTGACCTCAAGTGCTTGCACAAGCCGCGCTGCATCGTCAGTTAAGCAGGAACGCAAGTATTGAAACTTTTCAATATTTGTCAGCTCAGCATTGTTGTGGATAAGCACCGAGAACATGCTAAAAAAGTCCAGCCACTCGCGATGGAGTCCACTGAATCTTGTCAGCTGCAACTTTGGCAAGTTCAGATGCTTGAGCGACGACGATGTATTTGGTGGAGCAATGCGTGTGCTGCTTAAGGTGTCTACAGCGCTGTCACTGCGGGCGACTGCTTTTGCTTCGATAAGCAAAGCTTTTAATTCAGCAAATGAGGTTTCGAACGTTGTCCGGTGGTCACACAGAAATTCATTTACGTCGAGGTACTCCAGATCGCACTGCACTCGGTCAAAGGTCTCGTAATGGCGTTCAAGGAGCGATAATTTCACCTCAAGTTGATGTACTGACATGTTCTGCCAGTCCTCCGCTGTCTTCAATCGTCCAATGCGATCTATAATTTGTTGCCGTTGCAACCTTTTAACTCGCGCCTGGTGCGATGCATTGGTGCGCTGGGGAGTAAGGGTCTCCTCAGCCTCGAATTCCAATAAATTGTCTTCCATGGATGTTCCTTGCGAATATCCGGCTCGAAGGACCAAAAATGGTGAGGAGCCAAAGCCTTTTTTGGTTCCTTTATTAATCGCAGCCAAAATTAAGAAAAAAGCAAAAAGAAAAACTTTATATGTAAATTAATTTTATTAACTCTAATTCAACTCTAATGATTTTATAGTTTTATTTGCTGCAGTAAGAAATGTTGGCTGTTCCGTGCGAAGATAAAGCGAGAAGTGAGTAGGTAGTTTTTAGTGATGCTGATGCGACCCTAGCAGCAGCGAAAACAATTATATGGGGAGAAACGTCGCGCCACCAATTGCATTTTTTATGCACGTACTTTTCCATTACTACTTGCTTAGCGGTGAACGATGTGTGTTGTTGTTGTTGTTGTTGTTGATTATCCAAAAATGTGACCTAAGCGATGACAAAGAGCAGGTGGTTGTTGTTGTTGGTACGACAATGTGAACTTGTTTTTTCCATGCATGGAGTCGACGATGAAGTGTGGAGGTGGGGGTGGTGGTGTTGGTGGTGGTGTCGAAGATGATGATGAAGTAAAAGAATTTTACCGAAAAGTGGCGTGATTAGTTGCTTATTGCTACAAATGTGATGAAATATTTGAAGGTCAGTACAAAATATTATTTGCAGGTGCAGATGAGTACGAAAACAAAACTTGTGCATGATGGCAACAACAACATTCGATTAGCGAAGCAAGTTATTTTGTTATTCTACATACACTCAATGCAAAATATTATTATTATAATAAAAACCTTGTGAGTGTTTTTTTTGGAACTCGAACATCCTCCCCCCCTTGAACGCAATGCGTTCAAAGACTTACTTTTGGGGTGGTGCTTCTTCTAGAGGTAGTTTGCATAACTTTGTTATCGCACGTTTGTGACTGCCTTCGGCGGTTTTGATCACAGCCACTCTCACCTGTCCATCCCAACCTGGAATTGTTTCAATGACTCGGCCTAAAACCCATTTCTGAGGTGGCAGGTTATCTTCTTTGAGCACCACCAAATCGTTGACTTGCAAATTAGGAGATGTATTTGTCCACTTGGTTTTTTGTTGCAGCTCTTTAAGATACTCGTTGTACCAGCGATTCCAAAATTGTTGTGTAATCCACTGCATAAATTGGTATCTCTTCAACAGACCAGTGTTTGTGTGAAGCAACGTTTGGCAGCCAGCGTGATGGTGTTGACGATGAAGGTGCCGAATTAGTGTGTGAACAAAGGGATGCGAATGTGGAAGAAGTATTGGATGTTTTGCCTCAAATGGAAGCGATGAATTACGAATTCTGCCACCAACTCTGATTAGGCCTTCATTTAAAAATGGTGACAGCGATGCGATTTTAGAGTGACGATTCACTTGTGCGGTGGACTGTAAATTTTTGATTTCTTCACGAAATGTTGCTTGTTGTATGCAGCAGCATACTGTCTGGAGTGCGGTGTTCTTCTGCTCTTCTGCTGTTACAGCTCCGATCTCAAAGTTATCGGATTTCTTTGTAGTCCGTGTGATGAACCGGTTGACGTATGCAAAAATTCGAAGCAATTTGTTGTAGTCGTTAATAAATTTAATGTTTGTTATGAGATCTGCTGCTGGTTCAACCAATAACACAATAGCTTGTTTGCGTTGCTCTGGAGGGTGTTCAGGTAACATTGACTCGTCATTAGGCCACTGCTGCTCTTTGAGTCGAATAAATTCTGGACCCTGTTTGCGACAAACGGAGTCCAGCGGCACGGCTCACCCTTAATCCAAGCTAGAGTGATTGAAGAATCTGTCCAACAGTAGATATTTTCTGGCGAGGCTGGGTAGATCTCATTAACTGACTGCAGCAATTCTGCCAACAATAATGCTGCGCACAGTTCCAGTCGCGGCAAACTTACTTCTTTGGTCGGAGCTACACGAGATTTTGCACAGAGCAGGGATGATGCTGTGCCGCTTTCAAGAGTTGACACCACATATATGCACGCGCCGTAAGCCTTAGTGCTGGCGTCTGAAAAAGCGTGAATTTGTGAGTACGAATGAAATGCTACCAACCTTGGAATGCGAATTTCGCCAATGTCTGCAAATTGCTGATGAAGATTCTCCCATAAAGTAGCAACATTTTGAGGAAGGCTCTCGTCCCAGTGCAGCTTTAATTTCCACAGAAGTTGCATAAAGATCTTACATGATAAAATAATTGGATTTAGGATTCCCAGCGGGTCGAAGAAACTGGCTATGTGTGATAGTATTGCTCTTTTTGTAGATTTCGAAGAAGTTTGTTTGTTGTAGCCGAAGAAAAAATTGTCGTCTGATGGTGACCATCGTAAACCGAGAGCCTTAATGTATTCCGTGCTGTCTAGTATAAGAGTTGCTTCTCTGTCAGCCAGTGGAACGTCTTCGATAATTTTTGGATGATTTGCAGCAAATTTGCGAAGTGGAAAACCGCCACGTTCAAGAAGCTGAACGACTTGTTCCTTTATGCGAATGGTGTCCTCGATGGTTTCGCTGCCAGTCATCAAATTGTCTACGTAAAAATCTTTTAGAGTGACTGCTGACCCAATAGGAAAAGAAAGTGCTTCTTCCTTTGCCAGCTGTTGTAAACACTTTACGGCTAAATATGGTGCGCAACATGTACCATAAGTAACAGTTTGAAGTTGGAAGGTTGTGATCAGGTCGCTAGGTTCATTTCTCCACAGAATTCGTTGCCACTGAGCGTCTTCTTTGTCGACAATGATTTGGCGGTACATCTTTACTATGTCGGCAACTAAAACGTATTTATGGCGGCGAAAACGGCTTAAGATAGTAAAGATGTCATCTTGAATTGTAGGTCCTATCCTTAAAATGTCGTTGAGTGACTTTCCGGATGACGTTCGGCATGACGCATCGAAAACGACTCTAAGCTTAGTTGAGCTACTGTCCGCTTTCACAACGCAGTGATGTGGAATGTAGTACGACGATGTGCTCTTAACTTGGTGATGGTTTTGTAGTGGAACCATATGATGCAGCTTTATGTATTCGTCGATGAATTGAGAATACTCTTGGTGAAGTGATGGATTGCGACTGAGTCGATTTTCTAATGATGCAAACCTTTTTCGAGCAATTTCAAGTGATTGTCCCAACGATTTTGGATCTGCTTTAAAGGGCAACCTGACAATAAATTTGTTACTTACGGGGCATCGTCTGGTTGTGTCCCGAAAGAATATTTCACACTCCATTTCCTCTCTTGAAAAATGCGATGATGACGACAAGTTGTTTTCGATGTTCCAAAATTTCTCTAGAGATGCGTCAAGATGAGCTTGAAGTGAGGTGGTAACACAAACTGCAGGTGCTCTAATCGAACTGGATGGTGACAACGATGATGACACACTTGATGACGTGGAGTATGGCCCTGAGACTATCCATCCCAGCGTGGTTTTTTGAAGCAGCGGTAGAGAATTTTGCATTTTAATTTGTCCAACTAGAAGTAAATCGTAGAATATGCCAGCACCAAGGAGGCAATCAACGGGCCCTGGCTTGTTAAAAGTACAATCGGCTAAGTTCACATTTTTTGGTATGTTCCAATTTTGAATACATATAGACTGACGTGGTTGGCAAGCTGTTATTGCAGGTATGATGACGGCATCAATAATTGTTGAATAACCAGTGTGCAATGATTTTATAATGAGATAGCAAGCATACTGAGCATTCGTGACGTTTGAACCAATTCCAACTAAATCCATGTTGACCCTTGTTCGTGAAACTCGAAGATGATTAGCCATTCGTTCTGTTATGAAGTTCAGCTGAGAGGCTGAATCTAAAAGAGCGCGAGCAATGATAGACACGCCTGCAGAATTGCACAGTTGAATGTGAGCGGTGCCCAATAAAACCTCCGCTTTGTCTTGTGATATTTGAAAGACAGTGGATTGGCCTCCACTTGGTTTAGCTTCATGGTTGTTTGCTGCTGATCCGTCGTTGGTGATAGTTTTCTGTCTATGGAGGAGAGTGTGGTGACTTACATGACACTGTTGACAGCGGTTAAGTGATGGACAATTGCTTGAGACATGATTTGCTGCTAAGCAATTTAAACACAAATTTAGACGTTTGACCAAGTTGTAGCGGTCCATTGGACTCAAATCCATAAATTTTGAGCATACGAATGCGTTGTGGTTGGGTGTGGTGTTGCAAAATTTGCATTTTGATTGTTGCGAGTTGCTAGTGACGAGAGTGACTTGTTGAATGCGGTTTGCCTTTGCAGCCGATGACGATGAACGATGTTGCGATGCAAGTGTACTCGTTGGCGGGTTGTGCGGTGATCGATTGGCTTCAATTATATCGAAGGTTTGGCAGCGCCTTTCCAAAAACATCGATAAGTCTTCCCATGTCGGTAGTTGAAACGCAACACCGCAGTCGCATTTGGAGGCAACTTCTTCTTCCCACTTGGTCTGGGTGTCTTGATCTAATTTCGATGTAATTAAATGCAGAAGAATACCATCACCAATTTGAGCTCTCGAAGCGAGTGACTGCATTGCGCGCAGATTTGCATTAACTGCATCAACAAACTCGCGAATTGACGCCACATTGCATTTGAAAATATTTTGGACATTAAAAATATGCTTTAAGTGAGCTTGAAAGATGTACCTTTTATTGTCATACCTGCTAGTCAGAAGCTCAAGCGCACGATGATAATTCTCTGCAGTGACCTCAAGTGCTTGCACAAGCCGCGCTGCATCGTCAGTTAAGCAGGAACGCAAGTATTGAAACTTTTCAATATTTGTCAGCTCAGCATTGTTGTGGATAAGCACCGAGAACATGCTAAAAAAGTCCAGCCACTCGCGATGGAGTCCACTGAATCTTGTCAGCTGCAACTTTGGCAAGTTCAGATGCTTGAGCGACGACGATGTATTTGGTGGAGCAATGCGTGTGCTGCTTAAGGTGTCTACAGCGCTGTCACTGCGGGCGACTGCTTTTGCTTCGATAAGCAAAGCTTTTAATTCAGCAAATGAGGTTTCGAACGTTGTCCGGTGGTCACACAGAAATTCATTTACGTCGAGGTACTCCAGATCGCACTGCACTCGGTCAAAGGTCTCGTAATGGCGTTCAAGGAGCGATAATTTCACCTCAAGTTGATGTACTGACATGTTCTGCCAGTCCTCCGCTGTCTTCAATCGTCCAATGCGATCTATAATTTGTTGCCGTTGCAACCTTTTAACTCGCGCCTGGTGCGATGCATTGGTGCGCTGGGGAGTAAGGGTCTCCTCAGCCTCGAATTCCAATAAATTGTCTTCCATGGATGTTCCTTGCGAATATCCGGCTCGAAGGACCAAAAATGGTGAGGAGCCAAAGCCTTTTTTGGTTCCTTTATTAATCGCAGCCAAAATTAAGAAAAAAGCAAAAAGAAAAACTTTCTATGTAAATTAATTTTATTAACTCTAATTCAACTCTAATGATTTTATAGTTTTATTTGCTGCAGTAAGAAATGTTGGCTGTTCCGTGCGAAGATAAAGCGAGAAGTGAGTAGGTAGTTTTTAGTGATGCTGATGCGACCCTAGCAGCAGCGAAAACAATTATATGGGGAGAAACGTCGCGCCACCAATTGCATTTTTTATGCACGTACTTTTCCATTACTACTTGCTTAGCGGTGAACGATGTGTGTTGTTGTTGTTGTTGTTGTTGATTATCCAAAAATGTGACCTAAGCGATGACAAAGAGCAGGTGGTTGTTGTTGTTGGTACGACAATGTGAACTTGTTTTTTCCATGCATGGAGTCGACGATGAAGTGTGGAGGTGGGGGTGGTGGTGTTGGTGGTGGTGTCGAAGATGATGATGAAGTAAAAGAATTTTACCGAAAAGTGGCGTGATTAGTTGCTTATTGCTACAAATGTGATGAAATATTTGAAGGTCAGTACAAAATATTATTTGCAGGTGCAGATGAGTACGAAAACAAAACTTGTGCATGATGGCAACAACAACATTCGATTAGCGAAGCAAGTTATTTTGTTATTCTACATACACTCAATGCAAAATATTATTATTATAATAAAAACCTTGTGAGTGTTTTTTTTGGAACTCGAACAACGTATTTAAGTAAAATGAATGATGTATAAATAAGAACAACTGTGATGTAATTAATTTGAATTTGTTTTTGTAAATATAATGATATAGGTATATGGGTTAAATTAAATAAAATGTAACTTCTGTTACACTTCTTTTCTGATCTTCAAAAGTATTTTCCTAGTTTTTAAAAATTGTAATAAGCTTAGACGTAACTTGCCTTGGATACTCGCTGAAACTATGTTGAAAGAATTATAAACATAAAAAAACTGGCCATTCCAGCCCTTGAAAGGGCTTTTACCGAGCTTCAATTGATCAATTGTGCTGTGCATGTTATTAAATGTTTGAACAGAAATTATCGAGAACTGGACCTGCGAGTTTTATGCCGACTCCGAACGGCTTATCATCTGAAGAAGCTTTGCATGGCAGTGTTACGAATAGAAATATTATGCATGCAGCATTGCTGCTACACCAGTTCATTTGATAGACATGCTGTCCTAAGACATGCCTCTAGAAAAAAGATATAAGAGGGCATGGAGGCGAGCATGTCTGCTAAACTTCCAAGACATGTTGCCGACAGAAATACAGCAGGGCTCCTTTTAAAACTGGGATAAGCATGTTGAAAGTTTGTGTGATACTGTGTACACGCACAAATGTGTTTTTTTAACATAAGCTTTTGAGCCAAGTAAAAAGCTCTTATTTTAGTAAAGTTCTTCGTGACCACCCACAGATATGGGACACTTGGCGGAAGTGCGTGTTTGTCGTGCACATGTGTGAGTATACGTATCTTTGTGTGTTGAAAAATGTTATTTACACTTGAATGGATTTAATTAATAACAAGGTGCCATAATAAATTGTTTGACTTGTTGGTGTCAAGCAAGCCTGTTGTGAGAAATAAGATTGTTTTTTGTGCATTAATTCGTAAATTGCTAACACTAAACAGTTAAGCACAATTAATTAATTAAACGATGGTAATAAATAAAAAATTTGAGGCTTTATTTCTTGTCCATTAAATTTTTTTAAAATACTGTGTTTTTGAGTTAAAAAAATTGTACGCTTGAATATAACATTTCGTTCGTAATCGTAGTTAGGGCTTTTTTTTTAATTTTGCTTGCTTTGAAATTGCTTTGTATTAAATTTGCAAACGCAGCAACATCATTTATGTTAAGAAATACGCTTTGTGTATATACTATGGACATTTCCAGGAAAAAGTCTATCGTGACCAAAAAATTAAAACCTATTAAAAGCTTACAATTTTATGATATTATCAATGAGAAACATTTTCATTTTTTTATTCAAGAAATTTCTACATAAATTCATTAACTACGATGATCAAAGCGTCTGCACTGTTTCACAAAAGTAGTTTTTCTTTTTCGTACATGTATAGTAAATGTTTCGTAAGCTTTTTTGTTTTAGTAAAAATGGAAGGCATTGGCTAAAGATAATGAAAAAATGGTTGAAGCAAGGAAGGCACAATATATTAAATTTGTTTTTTAATAACTAAATTACATAATTACTTTACTACCTTATTACGTAATTACCGAATTGAACTGCAATAAAAATTTAATTAACGTAACGCGAGATCAAAAAGCCTAATAAAAAAAAACACTTTGAAACTAAACTTATCTTAATTCAAACCCTCTTAAAAAAGTTTTATGCAAAAAGTCTTGCCCAACTTAGAAAGTTCTGCAAATTCTGTAATTCAAATTAAAAATCACTTCTGTTTTTTGTAACGTCATGCATTAGTTAATTTAATTATATTATATATAATTTATTCAAACACTTATTTAATTATACCTAAGTGCATTTCAAAAATACTCAAATGCACACCATCCTTAAATTAAGTTTAGCGCGTAGTTAAGTTTGCTTCACCTGAATTTAATTTGGTTTTACTTTAATTTAAGGATTTTTGCATTTAAATCGCATGTCAAGGTCCTTTCATATTTGAAACAAAGTACATAATAATTAAATCAAATACGTTTGCCATAAATGTCTGTTTAAGGGTAATCGCACTAAAGAGCCCCTTTGTCTCAGTGCAGTTATTTGTTGTAGCCGTTCTCCGTAGAATAATATAGTCGAAATCAAGATCCGGATCGTTTCGCAAAAAAGTTTTTATACAAAAAGTGCTTAAAAACATTATAATAATTGTTCAATTGTAAAACCAAGTGCACAATATAAATAAGTAAATGTAAGAGAGTGTTAAACATAAAAAAAAATAATGAAAAAGTGTTCATTTTGTCCAATAACTGCCCATTGGTGCAAATAAGAAACATCCAGTAACTAACGAACCCGGGCACCAAGAACTTTCAAATTTTTTTCAGTTCATATTTGAATGAAGACTTACATGCATCTGACCTCAAAAAATAGTTAGCCTATTTTAATTCGGGCATGAAAGGGTTAAGCATGCTCTTATATACGAACTTTGTAATTTGTATTTGTATTTTTACTACTTCATTAAATATCACTATCGATAGAATTTTTGTAATTACAGCTCGGAATCAAGAGGTTCATACTTCTGTTAGATCAACAAAACTGAATTTTCTCATACAGGTAAAGTAAACAACACAAGGAAAGCTACTTTTTTAATGCTTTTCAGCGTTTATATCTCCATCTCGATTGCTCCAATAAGCTCAAGAAGCTATTTTGTGAAGCGTTGAATAAGCGTTCACTTTGATCAAGAAAAGCTCGACAAAGCAGCTTTATGAATCAGCTTCAGCCAAAGCGTCTACTATGAACGTGGTCTTTGGATGGAGTAAAATTTATGAATACTCATTTCTCTATAAAATTTTTAATGTAATCTCAAAAGTTTAAAGTCTCAGGAGAGATGCTAGAAAGGTTTTGTCATGTGTCAAATAATGTGCAACTAGTTAAGAGTTGAGTTAAGTTTTTAGTTAAGTTTTGAAGGAATGAATTGAATCAGAAATGTCATAAGTATCGCAAATAGAATTTATCAGGATTTAATAAAAACTGTGTCATTCACAAATAAACGATTTTTAAGGACTTTGTGGGACTTAATATGTTTTTGACTTGACCATAAGAAATATCAAAAAATCATGTTGACAATTAATTGTTCTAACGAATTTTTCCAAAGAAACAACAACAACAACAAAGTTTTTTCAATATGAAAAGGAAAAAATCACTAGCTGATCTGATTGCAATTTCTACTCTGCTAAAAGCGTCATCAGAAATCTTTGTGATACCCGTGCAAGCGCGCGCTAACGCACTGCACCATCGGGGCGATGAGATTTGAAGCGTCAATTTCTCAGTTTTTCCTCCATTTCATAATGTCACATTTGTTGTTGTATTTCTGTTTTACTTTAGTTTCTATGCTTATGTTATTATATGTAGTCCAACAGCCTGCTGGAAGTCTGCACTAACAAAGCATGTTTACTAAAGTTGTTTTTAGAATTTTTGCTGATTTTGTTTTCAGCTGTTTCCGTTTGGTCGAGCTCTACCATTTGATTAAAGTTTTTTCTAAATGACCTCTATATTAATTATGTTGACTTTATATGATTTAAATACAAATTCTAAATGTTTGATAGTTTAAATCATACTTGATTTTAAATACAAATTCTAGTTGTTTGATAGTTTAAAATCGTTTATTGAGCTTAAGGTCAAAGTTAGAACAATTAATTGTTCTAACGAATTTTTCCAAAGAAACAACAACAACAACAAAGTTTTTTCAATATGAAAAGGAAAAAATCACTAGCTGATCTGATTGCAATTTCTACTCTGCTAAAAGCGTCATCAGAAATCTTTGTGATACCCGTGCAAGCGCGCGCTAACGCACTGCACCATCGGGGCGATGAGATTTGAAGCGTCAATTTCTCAGTTTTTCCTCCATTTCATAATGTCACATTTGTTGTTGTATTTCTGTTTTACTTTAGTTTCTATGCTTATGTTATTATATGTAGTCCAACAGCCTGCTGGAAGTCTGCACTAACAAAGCATGTTTACTGAAGTTGTTTTTAGAATTTTTGCTGATTTTGTTTTCAGCTGTTTCCGTTTGGTCGAGCTCTACCATTTGATTAAAGTTTTTTCTAAATGACCTCTATATTAATTATGTTGACTTTATATGATTTAAATACAAATTCTAAATGTTTGATAGTTTAAATCATACTTGATTTTAAATACAAATTCTAGTTGTTTGATGGTGCAGTGCGTTAGCGCGCGCTTGCACGGGTATCACAAAGATTTCTGATGACGCTTTTAGCAGAGTAGAAATTGCAATCAGATCAGCTAGTGATTTTTTCCTTTTCATATTGAAAAAACTTTGTTGTTGTTGTTGTTTCTTTGGAAAAATTCGTTAGAACAATTAATTGTTCTAACTTTGACCTTAAGCTCAATAAACGATTTTAAACTATCAAACAACTAGAATTTGTATTTAAAATCAAGTATGATTTAAACTATCAAACATTTAGAATTTGTATTTAAATCATATAAAGTCAACATAATTAATATAGAGGTCATTTAGAAAAAACTTTAATCAAATGGTAGAGCTCGACCAAACGGAAACAGCTGAAAACAAAATCAGCAAAAATTCTAAAAACAACTTCAGTAAACATGCTTTGTTAGTGCAGACTTCCAGCAGGCTGTTGGACTACATATAATAACATAAGCATAGAAACTAAAGTAAAACAGAAATACAACAACAAATGTGACATTATGAAATGGAGGAAAAACTGAGAAATTGACGCTTCAAATCTCATCGCCCCGATGGTGCAGTGCGTTAGCGCGCGCTTGCACGGGTATCACAAAGATTTCTGATGACGCTTTTAGCAGAGTAGAAATTGCAATCAGATCAGCTAGTGATTTTTTCCTTTTCATATTGAAAAAACTTTGTTGTTGTTGTTGTTTCTTTGGAAAAATTCGTTAGAACAATTAATTGTTCTAACTTTGACCTTAAGCTCAATAAACGATTTTAAACTATCAAACAACTAGAATTTGTATTTAAAATCAAGTATGATTTAAACTATCAAACATTTAGAATTTGTATTTAAATCATATAAAGTCAACATAATTAATATAGAGGTCATTTAGAAAAAACTTTAATCAAATGGTAGAGCTCGACCAAACGGAAACAGCTGAAAACAAAATCAGCAAAAATTCTAAAAACAACTTCAGTAAACATGCTTTGTTAGTGCAGACTTCCAGCAGGCTGTTGGACTACATATAATAACATAAGCATAGAAACTAAAGTAAAACAGAAATACAACAACAAATGTGACATTATGAAATGGAGGAAAAACTGAGAAATTGACGCTTCAAATCTCATCGCCCCGATGGTGCAGTGCGTTAGCGCGCGCTTGCACGGGTATCACAAAGATTTCTGATGACGCTTTTAGCAGAGTAGAAATTGCAATCAGATCAGCTAGTGATTTTTTCCTTTTCATATTGAAAAAACTTTGTTGTTGTTGTTGTTTCTTTGGAAAAATTCGTTAGAACAATTAATTGTTCTAACTTTGACCTTAAGCTCAATAAACGATTTTAAACTATCAAACAACTAGAATTTGTATTTAAAATCAAGTATGATTTAAACTATCAAACATTTAGAATTTGTATTTAAATCATATAAAGTCAACATAATTAATATAGAGGTCATTTAGAAAAAACTTTAATATCAAAAAATCTTTACAATGTACACGGAGAAAATTACTTGCGTGTGGTTCATGCATAGTCGACTCATAAATCTAGATGCTCCTCCTGTTTTCCAATTCATATAACTAAACAAGTAAAATTTGGTTTAAACTAACGCTTAAAGGCATTCTTAAGCATTAATCTTCAATATCCTGGCACATAAAGTAATGCATGTCTTATGGTTACTGTTTGCATGCACTACATTCTACAATTTATAAGTTAATGTCTTCTTGCTCATGCATTTTGAGAAGTATTTCATAAAAAATAAATTTTGTGAAAAATTATGTCACATTTACTGAGCAACAATTGCATAAATTGTGTTATGCACATTAGGCCGGAGCGAATTTCAAAAGTATATAGCTTCAATTTGGCTCAGGGCACGTTAGACAGGTATTGTAACAAACATGTAAGCTAAAAAATTTAATTTTGATCTGATTGCATCTTCCTGCTCAGGTTTGTGTTTAAAATAAAAACATTTTTTAAAAACTAGTTTTATGAAAAATATAAAGAAGTGGTTCGGTTAGTACAAACATGAAATGAAGCTACACAAAATTTTGTCCTGTTCTAATCCTCAAAGATATTCTCAAAAATTTACAACCTTATCTTTTTTAATTATATAAGAGAATGAGTAAAACGGAAAAGCCGGTCTCTTTCAGTTATGTCTTTTGCGTTTTTCTTATTCAAAATGTCAAAATGACCAAGTGCTGCCCAAGGTTTATTTATACGGTTGTGGCACTTGAGAGAAATGCACTTTTTTTCCTAACTTTGCTCGAAATGTCACTGTGCTTTTCTTTGTTTTAAGCATTAATTTTCTTCATTTCTTTTCAACCATTCTGACAGTTCGACCGAGCTCGCTCTCAAGTACCACAACCTTATAAATGAGCCTTGGTGCTGCCCATTGAATTGAATAATATATTAACCCCATTACACAATGCAATTTACGTAAAGCGGTTAATCCAAAAATTTCAAATACATAAAATACAGATAGACAAAATTACTTAAGTTAACAACTCGGCCAATCTGACTTTCGATTGACCCCGATGGTCACATAATTAACAACCGCAGACGGCAGTGGCGATGAGTTTTCTAAACTTGGCCTAGGCTTCGTATTGCTCTGGCTCCTACATCCATGGTCGCCTTGCCATTATCTGGTAGCCATTTTCGCATTCTATTTGCCTCGATAACGCCATCATATGGCAACTGGGTCAGTTGACCATTTTCAATATCACGTATAACGTATCTGTCATTACCCATGATTTTGAGTACTACATATGGTCCTTTTTATTTAGGTATTACTAATAACGCGAGTAACGCGAATTGGGATGTTGAAGATCCATAAGAGTTCAAGTGCGTGAAGATAAGTTCGTCAACCCGACGCTAACTTAGCGAAGACTCTAAACAATACTTTGATCCGCAAAAAGTTAAATTCGTACTTTTTGCTAAGTACGAATTTAATTTTCGAAGGAAATTTCCTCCCAAAATTAAATTCATTCTTTTTGAACAGTACGAATTTAACTTTTGGGAAGAAATTAAATTCGTTCTTTTTGCAAAGTACGAATTTAACTTTTGGAAGAAACTTAAATTCGTTCTATATGCAAAGCACGAGTTTAACTTTTGAGTCGAGTTTAGCTTTTGGCACAATTTTGAGTGCACAATTAAGACTTTTGCCATTTATATTTTTTAAAAAATATTGAAACTGGCGTTCATGGTACTAAGTTTCAATGCGAAAATTCTCAAAATATGAGCGAAGAATGTTTTTGAAATGCATGTCATTGAACAGGTGACTAAACCACCTTTATAACGATTTATTTCAATTTTTGTACTGAAACTTAGTACCATGAACGCCAGTTTCACTACTTTTTAAAAAATATTTATGGCAAAAGTCTTAATAAGCTATATATCGTTATAAAGCAGGTTTAATCACATGTCCAATGATATGCATTTCAAAAACATTCTTCGCTCAGATTTTGAGAATTTTCGCATTGAAACATAGTACCATGAACGCCAGTTTCACTACCTTTTAAAAATATATATGTCAAAAGTCTTAATTGTGCACTCAAAATTGTGCCAAAAGCTAAACTCGACTGAAAAGTTAAACTCGTGCTTTGCATATAGAACGAATTTAAGTTCCTCCCAAAAGTTAAATTCGTACTTTTAAAAAAAAACGAACTTAATTTCCTCCCAAAAGTTTAATTCGTACTGTGCAAAACGAACGAATTTAATTTTGGAGGAAATTTCCTCCCTTGTACAACTTAGCAAAAAGTACGAATTTAACTTTCTGCGGATCAAAAGTATTGGTTTGAGTCTTCGCTAAGCTAGCGTCGGATTGACGAATTTATCTTCACGCACTTTAAGAATTTTAAGTTGAATATAATCATAAGCTACTTCTTTTCTTTCCATTCTTACAAATTATATAAATTTTAAACTTTTGATATGCTTTTGAATTATATACTCATGATATTTAAAACGTAAATGGGTAATTACATTGCTTTTCAACCACACTCTCAACCTGACCGTCTCCGATTTGGTTTAAACTTTGTATACACGTAGTGTTGGCTACAATTTAGAAAATACATTTGTAATTTTTATTTTTTTCGAGTGGTTAGTGAGTTACGGGCGGGTACTCAAAAATTGAAAAAATTCGGTTATTTTTCTTGAGGACTGATTTTCATTTGATCATAACTTCGTTTAAGTTTGAGATAGAGCAACAATTTTAGATTCATATTAAAGATATTTTCAAAAGGCTTATTTTGTATAATAAAACTTTAAAATTTCTCAAATATTTTCGTTATTTTTTTTTTGCATAAAAGTTTAAAAAAAATATTTTTATGAAAGGCTTTTTTAAAAATTTTGAAAAAAATATATGTTAATTAATGATAATTTATCTAAGTTCTCTCAAAATTTCAGCCTAAGATGACAATGGGAACACTATTAAAATAATTTTCGAAGTAAACTTACTTTAAAATTTATGCTCAACACAGCAGCTTGCGAGAAAGCAACAAGAACTGAACACACTAAAGTAGACCGACCATATGTGTGTTTATGTACACAGTGCGTCATCGGTGCTTCGGTCTAAGCTAAGCAGAGTTGATAACCTTCTTCGAAATAAACTCTTCTAATAACAATTAAAATTAAATTTCACACAACACGTTCATGCAGCACATTTAGGAAAAAACTACACAAATTAAAATCCTAACAAAAATTACCGAACGTCCTTAAATCCCAATAATCGCCAGCTCTGTGCGTGCAAGTGAAGTGCTTCAATATTAAACTTTGACGTCAGTGTTTTCTTCAATTTCAATTTACATACAATGTCTAATTTCAAAGTTTTGTGTTGCAATCCTTTTAATGAGAAAGATCACAAATTTCAAAGGCGCAATTTACGATCGGTTTCTCAATGGATGGTAGAAAAAGTTCCCTTCATAACACTTGAACATAAGATATGTGACAAATGTAGAAAAAAATTTCAAAAATTGAGCTTTTTCAATTTTAATTGTTATTAGATGAGTTTTTTTTCGAAGAATTTTATCTACTTTGCTTAGCTTGCACCGAAGCACCGATGTTGCACTGTGCACATACACACACGTATGGTATACTTTAGTGAGTTCAGTACTTATTTCTTTCTCGCAAACTGCTGTGGTGAGCATAAATTTTAAAGTAAGTTTGCTTCGAAAATTATTTTAATAGTGTTTCCATTGTCGTCCCAGGCTGAAATTTTGAGAGAACTGAGATAAATAATCACTAATTTACATTTATTTGTTATAAAATTTTTTAAAATGCCCTTCATAAAAATATTTTTTTTTAAACTTTTATGCAAAAAAAAAATAACGTAAATATTTGAGAAATTTTAAAGTTTTATAATACAAAATAAGCCTTTTGAAAATATCTTTAATATAAATCTAAAATCGTTGCTCTATCTCAAACTTAACTGAAGTTGTGATCAAATGAAAATCAGTCCTCAAGAAAAAAAACCGAATTTTTTCAATTTTTGAGTACCCGTAACTCAGTAACCACTCGAAAAAAATAAAAATTACAAATGTATTTTCTAAATTGTAGCCAACACTACGTGTATACAAAGTTTAAACCAAATCGGAGAGGGTCAGGTTGAGAATTTAATATTTTTTTGTCGAAAAGCAATGGAATCACTCAAATATAATTTATAAAAATAAATTTACCATGTAATACATCAATAAATACAATGAATTGCTTATTTAGCTCCCCCTCACGTACAATTTCTACATCCGCCACTGGGTATTAGCTTTTTGTTAGTACCAATCACAGTATCTATTTTTCGTATAACTACAAAGTCACCTATATCATATTCCTTTGCGTCAGTATTTTGTTCTAAATGGTAATTCAGGCTGTATTGTTGTGGTTTTCCGATAGAATTTTTGGCATGAAATCGTCCATGTTGCAAGTCACGAATTCTCTCGGAGTCCGTTTTATCCTGTAAAAATTTTGTAAACTCATGTACTATTACTCTGCGCTGTTCAACCCCAAATAACAAATCACTAGGAGTTTTCTTTGTTGTACTGTGAACCGAATTATTAATAGCATATTCTATATGAAGCAGCTTACCACACCAATCTGCGTGGTTTATAGGGTCACTTAACTTTCCTAGCTTAGTTTTAATAACCCGGTTCACTCGTTCCATCTGTAAATTTGCCTGAGGGGAGGCAGTAGCCACTTTAACGTGAGTTATATTTCGTTTTACCAGAAAATCTTCGAATTCTAGTGAGGTAAAGCAAGTTCCTCTATCAGAAACAATTCTTTTAGGTCGACTATAATAGCTGAAGTATTTCTCCAGAGCGGCAATAGCTTCACGCGTACTTGTAGAATTTTTTGGATATAATTTCACGAATTTCGTAAATGCATCCCTTCCTACTAAATATGTTTACTAAAATATGTTTCCTCTTCGATATTATAGACGGCAACGGGCCAAAATGGTCGATATGAAATGTATCGAGTGGCAGCGGCACTTTCGGAATGGGATATAAATTCCACTCGCGGCCTCTTACTGGTTGAGCTTACATTAGGCATTTCAAACAATTTCTAATAAACCTATCGTATGTCGCATTTCAGGAAACCAGTAGTACATTTTGATTTTTTCAAGACATTTATCTAGGGCCGGTGACTAATTTTCTCATGCATACATATGTATACTCATGTACAGTCATGTGAAAATAAATAGGGACACCTATATTTTCATATTTGAAGCTGAATGAATTATATACAAAGTTCTACAGATATAGCATTAATTCTCTTGGCTGGTGTTTCTTCCTGATAAGGCAAGTATAACACTTTATGGAATTTTCTCCCACATTGTAAAACTTTCAAGATACAGGGTGTTTTACGGTTTTGGTACGTGTTAAGTATCATTGATCTAGAATCTAAGCTACTCACCATAAAATAAAAAATAATATTTTGTATTTTAGAAAAAATATAAGATTTTTCATAAGTATATCAATCGCTTTCGTGTCATGTGCTGTAGCGGAGAAAAAATTTTGAGATTATCCAACAATGTATCGACAAATTTTCTATCTTTTGCTTTAGCGGAGCTGTTACTGTCCAAAGTTAGAATTTAAAAAAATACTGTTGATTAAGTGTATTTTTACATGAAAAAAAGACATGTTAAATTTGGACGATTACAGCTCCGCTAAAACAAAAGATACAAAATTTGTTGATATTTCGTTGAGTAATCACAAAATTTTAGCTCAGCTGCAGCACATGACACGAAAGTGGTTGATACATTGATGGAAACGTTGATATTTTTTCTAAAATAAAAAATATTATTTTTTATTTTATGGTGAGTAGTTTAGATTCTAGATCAATAATACTAAACACGTACCAAAACCGTAAAACACCCTGTATCTTGAAAGTTTTACAATGTGGGAGGAAATTCCATAAAGTTTTATACTCGCCTTATCAGGAGGAACCACCACCCGAGGGAATTAATGCTATATCTGTTGCACCTTGTATGTAATCCATGCAGCTTTAAAAATAAAAATACAGGTGTCCCTATTTATTTTCACATGACTGTATATCATTATACATTATACATTATACATTATCTACCTCAATAGGAACGAATAAAGGCTTTTTTCCGTCGTGTTGAATTCTATAAACAAGTCTATCGGTCATGTCGAAGTTTTGTACGTTGTCAGTCTCGATCTTCTAAATCCCTAATAGCTCTATCGCGCCCTTGAGCAGCCTGAATTTGTAAATCTAAGTCATTAACATTCAATAATGCTGCAATTTGGCAACGACTGAGGGCGTCTGCATGGCCCATTGCTGAACCGTTACGGTTTTGTATTGAGTAATTGAGTAATTTTCTAGTTCTAAAGCCCATCTCGCTATTCGTGGGTTAATTTGTTTCTTTTCCAGAGTCATTGTCAGTGAGTTACAGTCCGTAACAATTTTAAAGGATATTCCCTCTAAATATACTCGGAATCGTCTTAGAGCATAAATTATAGCAAGTGTCTTCAACTCAAAACCATGGTATCGGCTCTCGGCAGAAGAAGTAGTATTTGAATAATAGGATACCGGGTGTAAATTCCTATCGCATTGTCGTTGAAGTACCACTGCTCCAAGACCAACTGGCATCGCAGTGTATTTCAGTTACTTTTTTTTATTATAAATTGCTAGCATCAGAGCTTCGCACAATCTTCTTCTTAACTCATTGACAGCATGTTTTGAAGGCATGTTTTGTCAAAACAAAAGTCGGAATTTTTCTTCAACAAATTTTGTAGCGGTCTTGCAATGCGTGAGAATGGCGGTACAAACCGCCGAAAGTACGAGAAAAGACCAATACATGATTGAAAATTTTTATGATTAGCTGGAATAGGGTAATTTTTAATAGCCCCGATATGAGATTCACTAAGTGAAATTCCAGAAGGAGTTACGGAATATCCAAGATATTAAATTTTTGTAACCGAAATTACATTTAGCGAGATTGAGTTTTAAACCTAGACTGGTAATAAGTCGCAACACCGTATCCAACAATTTCTTATGTTCGTCGAAATTCGTACTAGCGATTAGTATGTCGTTCATATAAATTACTATTACCCTTTTGTCTACCAAATCTCGAAATACTTCATTAATAAACCGCTGAAAAACAGCTGGAGCGTTTTTGAGCCAAAATGGCATTTTTAAGTACTCATATTTCCTAAATGGCGTCACGAAAGCGGTATACGGAATTGAGTCGGCAGCTACACTTACTTGATGGAAACCGCTTTTTAAATCTAAGACTGAGATAAATGATTTTCCTTCTATGTCAGCTTATTTAACCATTTTTCTTTTTTTTGCTTGGCTTTATAACACCGTCTCGTTGCAACTCATCTACGATCTCTTGAACCTTTGTTCGCTCAAAAAAAGACAGTCTTCTAGGGGTGCAATAGAATGGTCTGCCCGATGTCCATTCAATTTTCATTTCATAATTTATTGGTTTTATAGGAATATCGTTTTGTTCTACGTAACACTCAATAATCAAATTGTGTAATTCAGCACGAAAGGTTTTACTTAACAAACAATCTATATCTTATCATCAGCGGCAATCTCAATTCTGAATTTACTCGGCACGTCCATATTATCATATTGTTTACGTTCACCAAAATTTTCAACTGACCCAATCTCCAAAACAGTTGCTACTGAGCATCCCGCTTTGTCATTTGAAAATGACGCACATTCGGCACGTAGACAATATTTGTCAAGAACCAGTAAAGAACTATTACGCTCAAAAGTGCAAGGTTTTTCTTTTTCATTACGTTTTATTAGTTTTTCCTAAGAATACTTCCATTTAATTTTTCTTTAACGCCCAAAATTAGAGGCTTTAACATTGCATCATTTGGCAAAACGTTAATTAAAATTTATAATAAAAACTAATTAACTAACTATGGCGGAGCACGGCCAAATAAGTTTAATTAATGTGAAATTGATTTAATAATCTAATAATTGATCGATTTCGGTCAAAGTCATGTGTAATTGAACATTTGGTTGTGAAAATAGCCACCTTTCAGTTAGAACACTAGCTTCTGGCGAAGCAAAAAACTCGTTTCATTTCTATGGTGCATTTCGACAAACTATCGAACACCAATGAATATTGAAATAAGTAAAGAAGCAACTAGAACAGATGGCAACCTTGATAGAGTTGATGGCGGTGATCTATAAATAGCCTACTGCTTTGAAATGTTATATGATTAGCAGCATACAATCCAAAAGAATGAATTCCAAAATCTGCGCACTCATATACTAGTTTAAACAGTGAGTTGATCACAACTTAATCACTCAAAGACTACTGAAGAGGAAAATGTAGCGATTTCCGAAACAGACTGTCTAGTCAGCTAAGTGATTGACTCTATACACAGTTGTTGTTGTTGTTGTTGCCTTCTTAAAAACTTACTTGATCTAAAGCTCACAATTTAATTAATGTAAATGAGTACAATTAACCAGAGATTTGACTTTGAATTTTTATTGTTAAATCGTCTACGTCCTTATTTTTTGTTGCCGAAATGGCTCGTTAGAATCATGACAATATTTGGATTCAATTCTGAGTTATAAACTCATTTATGCTCTTCTTCGTATACTGAAACTGTTTCCACACCTTTAGTAGGCGGTTTGAATGGAAGCGGGAAAAAATTAATCTTTAAACCTGGCCCGAGTGGAAGTCTACCTCTCTGCCAAATATCGAAGCAATTGGTCCAGCAGCTCATACAGAAACTTCCTTCAAGAAATCATCACGAAAAGTTCGTCAATGATGCCGCAAACTACTGGTTTGCATTTCGTGTGATAATTTTGGCTGGAATCACGCTGTAATCTCCCGATTGTGTGTGTGTACGAAACTTTATTCGTGGAGCACATCTGCATCATTAGCTCAACTGTGACTTAACTCTACTTTAGTGGTTATTCCTTGTCGGCACAGATGTATATTAGATTGGGATTGTATAATTTTTATTATAGCTTAGCTATAAGATTACCTACAATCATTCATTATGATTAAAAACTCGTTTGAAAGGTAGAAAATTGGGTAATTTTTCAATTTTTTTGTTCAAAATGGCGCTGCTAATAAGTAGGTAAGTTTAGTGATATCTTTCAAATAAACAATTAGTTTTTATTTATCTGTTTTGGAAGCTGAGAAATTGTTGGCAGCTTTTTGGAGTCCGAATAGGAAGTTTAAACTGCGAAAGGCTTGCAAGGGCCTCTTAGTATATCTCTTTTGGTTTAGAAGTATTAAAACCAGGGTTCAGAATATTCACACACCTTCACACTCACAAACATTTTCTTGAAGCACACAACACACAATTTTATTTTCATTACATTTTTGTGTGTAACGTAGTTATCGTGTTGTTAATCATCCAACATGAATTCTTCGTTTTAATATTTGCTTGTGCGTTACAAACTCAAACAATGATCGATCGCAACAATTCTCTGTGTTTCAGTTTTACACTTATGTTTGCGTCAAAATGTTCATGTTGAAAAATTCAGGCCTTTGTCAAAACCAAAACAAAGACAATTTTTCCAACATGAATAAGTGGTCTTTGCTTGTGTCGGTCATTAAGATCGATCACTACCGTCGTGTGGGGTAAAAAACAAATGCTGTTCTGGTTGCTGTGCAGCGTATTGAACTTGTTTTTGGCCAAGTGTAGCAAATTTCAGCGTCAATTAGAAAATATTTTAAAATATTAAAGTAATAACCTAATAATATGTCTATCCAAGATTTTTAAACGTCGTTTATCAGTGTTAAGGGGTAGCTGATTTCGAATCTAAAGTCAGAATTTCAAAATTCAAGATGGTGGATAGGGTTGCCACCTTAATTTTTTGTAGTTTTATGAATTCGGGAAACCTTATTAGGTTAATATTTTAAAATATTTCTTGCTTCGCGCAAAGCCTAAAGGTTGTCATGGGCACTGAGTGCCCATGTTACAGACTAAAGGTTAAGGATGCCATTTGGTATTGATTACAAGCGTGGTTTCAGTCAAATTTTGCTGAGTTTATGGAACGTCTTTTGTCTTAAGCAAAGAAATTTATGCGCTTAGTTTTATGCGAACTTTAAACTTTATACTAGTTGAAAATGTATGCATTTACAGTAAATTTCTGTATTAGTGAGGTTAGTGTTCTGTATTACTCGACTCGGAACTTCGAAATATGTTAAGGCTGGAGAAGTCCCTATGACCCTTATAAATGCTGTAGTGGGAGAACTGTACGTACATGACCCCCCCTAAGAATAATTTCTTTGTTTGTTTTGGCCTCATAAGTATAAAATCGTAATCAAATAATTTTTCCCTGCTGGCTTGTTCTGATCGATCCACTGTGATGCGGCCCATGACCTTTGTACCTCACTATTTTCTATCGTCTCGTAACAAATAAACTCGTATATTTAAATATGGTTCAGCGCAAAGTTTGTAAGCAATAAGTTAAAGAAGTTGTTAAAATTTATGTTAGCAACTTCTTTTGTTACTTTTATTTGTTAAGGTTTTTAATCTATCTGTTGTTTGTGGCCTATTTATAAAGACAACAGGATACAGCAGGAAACAAAATGATACAAGTAGTATAAAGTCGTCATATAACTTAATAATACACGGTTAAAAATTTGGACTACTTTTTAATCCAAACTTTGGTTTAAAGGAATTTTTAATCCATAAAGTATTATTTTTAATCCAAACATTAGATTAATTTAGCTGGGTCTCAAACCGACGTTCCTGAAAACAACTAGCATTCGTAATGATGCAAAATACGCGAAACTATGATAACAACTGAGTTGGACGAGTGGATAAGGTTTTGGACCCACACGTCAGAGGACGTGTGTTCAAATCACGAACTGGTCAGAACATTTTTTATTTTACTTTAATTAAGCTGGGTCTCGAACCCATATTTCTGCTCGCTTGTTTACATACTGCAAGCTTAATTGCATTCGTTATGATGCAAAATAAACGTAACTTTCTTATCAAAAAATTTAAAAAAAATAAACTTGCAATAACAACAGAGTTCAGCTACTTCTTTCTCCGCAATAGATCATTTTAAGAACCAACCCAAATATCATTGAAATATCTCAAAGATATCGATAAAAGTGGTCAAAAAAAAAAACCAAAAGGGAGAAAAATTTACCAGTTTTTTTCTCAACATTAATAAATCCCCAAAATTTTCTTGGATCAGACAAAATACTCACCTTCATATTATCCAAATACTCATTATATAATGCAGCTGAGTGATTCTCAAATTCCAGAAACAAACGTTTGTATGTTTCTAGGACATTTGAGTCAAAACTACAAACATATTTCTTCCATGCCCTATTTCTTTTTTTGCGAAGAGTCTTTAAATCCTTTGTGTATCAAGGGAACGCAGAATTTTTCGCAAATTTGAGACTATATGGTACAGACTGAGAAAACATGGCAAAGAGCTCCGTATAGAAAAAATTTATTGAACTATTAAGACTATTATTATTTATGTATTCTGTAATTATATTTAATTTACTATAAAGTAAATTATTCAATTTCAAAAAGTCAGCTTTTTGAAATTTAATTCATTAACTGTTTCAACAGAGCTTGAATTTATTATTTTTTCCCTATCGGACTTATACCAAATACTCAAAAGTGGATGGTAATTATCAATAGTAGTCAAAGCATGAAGTGCCTTCTGAACAATGACGTTGTTACTCTCTGTAGTTAAGACTAGGTTAAGCAGCCTTTCTAGACTATTATAAATACAACTAACTTGTTGTGAGTCAGAACATACATTGTCAACAAATATTTATTCTTGGCGTGTCTTCGAATTGGATGCACAAAATTGTGTTTCATCGTCCGAAGAATTCTATTTTAAATCAGCCTCAACGCATACAAGTTCGATATTAGCAGAGCATGAAATATCAATAAAGGAACTAACACAGGAGTTCCTTACAGCTAATAGGACACCAAAACCAACTGCAGAATTATTGTCAGCGTGTCTGTACTTCCTATATACTTAAAAACTATAGTCAAACAGTTCTACGTCAGTAATTCCTCCGTTCAACCAAGTTTCAGTTAACGTGATAATATCTTCAGAAAAATTCTGAGTTAACAAAAAAATGTCGCGCATCTTTGAACGCAATCCCCTTACATTGTGATAGTAAAGGGAAAGCCTATTTATTTTTTTTTTGTGTTTGACTGGCGATATTACTCGTCCTTCTAGACCTGTGTTGAGGCTGAAACTCGAAACAAAGATATTATCAGTCCACAGATTAGAGCTCAGAACAGTTGCAAACTCTTCAGCAGCTACAGTGAGAATAAATGATGCGTGGCACGGTTTATTGCCAATTTTTTTGCATGAGCACAAAGTCTGACATTCTAATTGGTTATGTTTGACAAACGTCAATACATTTTCACTTGTTGTGTCGGGCTAAAGGAGTGCACTGAAAATTTTTGTTTCTCCTGAAGAGATGGAGTAATAACTGTATTATCTATTCTCACTGGCGAAAACACTGGTTTAGCCGAGATCTGCTTCGTTTCTAAAGTGGCTGGAAGCGTCATGCGCTTATTGTTTTTATTTTTGGAATTATTTCTCTTTTTTTCGAAATATTTAGGTCTTTTTTAGGTGAAATTATTTGAGTCTCAGAAGAAGAGGCTGGAAGAGTCTGAGACAATGCGGTCGAAATATTTGCCGATGAAGACTTTTCATCATAAATACTAGTGAGGTGCGGGTGAGGTGCTTACTTCATTAAAAAATGTAGCAATTTCTTTAAAATTGTTATTTAAAGCATTAAGACTATCACCGAAAAGCTTAATTTTTGAGAAAAACTCATCTGGTGAAAGAACCCTACACGAAGCACAATACCAGCGAAGAC
The DNA here is from genome assembly GCA_963920525.1 of Dichetophora obliterata. Lineage (NCBI taxonomy): Eukaryota > Metazoa > Arthropoda > Insecta > Diptera > Sciomyzidae > Dichetophora > Dichetophora obliterata. The sequence goes on along the minus strand of OY986435.1, from coordinate 97,839,361 downwards.
CTGATCGTGGTGAGATTAAATCATCAAGACACGACTTAGAGATCCCAGCACATGAAGTATGGAACAAACGCCCACATGGGCCAGAACAACTGAACATACGGTTCAGAATGTTTTGACTTTTGCAAAGCTCGTCTTAAGAACAAGCAGCAACATTTTCTACGAAAAAATATTCCATAGCGAAAAAACAAAGTTAAATAATTTTATACGAGAAAAAATAATGTTTACTAAGTGTTAATGGGTTAATATATGTTACAGTTAAAAAGCAACTGCAACAGTTCTCTGTGCTCAGTTTATGCAAATACACAAATAAAGCACAAAAAAAAAGAGAAAGAGTTCATCAAACTATGAACGATAAATAAAACGATATATGTTCTAAAATAAAATATTAAAGAAATCTACTACACCATGAAAGTATTAGACTTTACCTTATTAACAAGAAAAATAATTTTCAATCACAATACAGTACACACGGAGATTAATAAAAACTGATATAAACAAATTACAATAAAAAAAAACCACACAAGATAAACGACCGCCACCGGCTAAAAGACGAGATCAACTGAGATGGACAAGGTGTTGGACCAGCACAACAGAGGACGTGTGTTCAAATCATGAGCTGGTCAGAAAAGTTTTTTATTTTAAGTTGATATATATACAGCTTTTTTTAAACTTTTTGGAGATTGAAAACTAATCTTTTTTGGATTGAAAAATTTTAAACTTTTCTTTTGATTAAAAAGTAATGTTTTTTTGGTGTTGTCCCATATCCATAATCCAAAAAAGTTTAAAATTTAGTCTAAGATTTTTAACCGTGTATATAAAAGAAAACAACAAATAACAGCCAGATCTAAAAAGGATAGACAACACAGTTTTTTTATGGCGTAAATTTGAGCTGCACTTAATATTAATGACATTATTATGTCTAGAATGGAGCATATAAACCATGAGCATGGGCAAGTTTGTTGTAAGACCTATACAAATGCACTCCCACATATACACACTCACATGAAATCACATGCAAGGCAAGGGAAATCTATAGAATTAAAGCCCAAACAGAAACATGCAGCCAACACAAAAATGTTGACGAACTTTTGACTTTTGCCGTAGCCAAGGGTGGCTAAGTGTCAAAATACATACTTGAACTAAAAAAACTTATGATTGACTAAAACAAATCAGTCCAAATTAGTAAAAAATAACAAAATATTATATGCACAAAGCTCTATCTACGTTACCAACACAAATTCTATTCTGTGCACAGCATATCGTTGGCTACGTTTTTGACAGCTCGCTACGTGTTATGGCCAATTCACACGGGATAGTTTGATTGACAATCAATGAACTTTTCTTACGCTCTTTTAAATTTTGATTGTTGGTAGCTCACACAACACGACAATCTGCAATTGACATTTCTTTGAAAAGTTGTTAAAAGCACTACGTTTTTTCAACAAAAGTACTTTTTAGGTACTTAAACTCAGCAAAAATTTTATTTCGCCACCCAGCAACACTGATCAGATTGCTGAGTGCTGCCATGTACAACAATAAAAAAAAAAATGAACAAATTTTATTGCTGCAATCTGTGTTCGTCCGCTTTCGCTTTAAGTGCTTTAGACAGATTCCCATTGAAAGCAAAAACAAAACGAGTAGATTGTTTGATTGGCAATTACCGTGTGAGTTGGGGATTAGCTATGCTCATTCTGTTTGGGCTATTAAGCTTTTAAAGATTGCTTTATTGGTGTTAGTTGACAACGTTGAAAAGTCAAGTAACTTGAAACGAGTACGGAAACAGACCTAATATCTATTAAACATCTGCATGAATTCATTCATTCAATGAATGCACAACTGAATTCATGGGTATGTTTTATAACTCAAGCAATCCATCGCTTTTAAATGTGTGCTCATGAGTCCAGCCACTGAAGTTGTGTGATGCGTCGTTGTGCCTCGTCTTCTGACAGAATGTGTTCGTTCGTGCCCTACAAGAAAGCTACCCGACCTCACTGTGTTCATTACGAGAGAAAACAAGAAGTGATGGAGCCACCGAGCACAAGGTTCATTTATAAAGTTGTGGCACTTGAGAGAAATGCACTCTTTTTCCCGCCTTTGCTCAAACTGTAACCAGTGTTGTCGCGATGATTCTAAAAAAAGTATCCATGAAAAGGTCAAAAAAGTATCCAAAACTATCCACTTTTAAAAAAAAGTATCCACGTATCAAAATCCGAAAACCATTAATATACTCATTTTTTTAACACAATATCACAACTTTAATATTTTTAAACAATGAGTCCCAAATTTTAAGCCTCCAGTACAATTTTATTTATATAATTTTAAGACTAACAAATATAATAACAAGAAATTAAACATGTATAATAATATTCAAAAGGAACACAAATTTTAGTACTTCTGTTTTTTATATGTGTTGCTATTGCACTTTAATTAGATTTATTTTATAAGTATAATATTTAGACAAAAGCAATATACAATACAATATATACCCTTCCAAAAGAAGGTAAAGTGGAAGGGAAAGTCTTGAATTCCATCTCTTCCACTTCCATACCCAGAAGACATTCTTTTAACATGTGCATGTCATTAGGAGGAATGCTTTCCTTAGTCTTCTCTAGAAGTGCTTCCAGAATTTTTCAATGGAAGATTTCTTTGAGCCCACCAATGAAAGGATTCTAGTTGGTGTTTTCCAGAAGAACTTTAAGAAAGTATTCCATGGAATGGAATGGTTTTTGTAGTTTGGAGGTTTAAAAAATCCCTGGGAAAATATCCCTTTTCAAAACATTCTCTCGATTTTAGAGTTGGAAATGAGAAGTGTTTGGGTTTTGTTGGGGGCTTAAAAAATTCCACGTTAAATATCCTTTTTCCCGATTTTGAAAGCATTTTGGTGTAAGAATTAATAAATGCTTGGGTTTAATTGGGGGTTCAAAAAATCCCACGAAAAATATCTAAAACATATTTTATAATTATATATAATTAGTTTACTTTAATAGAATTTAATGCCTATCAGCAGCAGGTTATAAAAATGCCTCTTGAAAAAACTTCTTTATAAGGCTAAGAAGAAGCACAGTTTGATCTATAGAATGTCTTCAGGAAACAATGTTCCTAAAATTGCATAAAAAATTTTACTGGGTAATTGTATAAAAAAAAATAAATAACTTGGTCAGTTAGGTGTAAAATAGATTATATGGGTTGCTATTGCCTTTTAATTATAATAAGTTTATATTACACGTTGAAAAAAAAAAAAGATTTAATTTAAAACATTTATCTTAAATACTTGAAATTTTATTTACGTAAATAATACAAAAAACAATATTCCAAAAAAGTTTTTTTTTAATGCATCTTCTTTTTGCTAGGTGGCGTAAAAACAAGATTCTTTTTCAGACAGGGTCAGATATTTTGGCCCCAAGATATTTCCGGGGGGGGGGGAATCAAAGCGCATATTAATACATCTTTATGTAAAATGAAACGATGGCAGAACGTCGTGAGAGAAACGAGCAACAATATTTTTTGGTATGGAAAAATGTATTGCTTAAAATGTATCTCGCACCACGTTCAGCCTTCGTTTCGTTTTACATAAAGATGCAGTTAATATGGGTATATGACGGTACAACCTTCACTAGAATTATTAAGTCTCGTTACAATTTGCAATCGCTACTGGAATCTTAAGGGTAAAACATTACCGATTTTTTAAAAAGTCGCTTAGCTATGGCAGACTAAAAATACTTTTCACTAAATTTAAAAGTTTTTTGTAAATAGATTGCTTTAATGCGTTTTTTTATGAAAATATTACCCAAAAATGTGTCAATGTCATCATTTTTCATAACGTTTTTGTCGAATTCAAGGGACTGCTTACTTTTTATATTTTGCAAACAAAAACATATATTCATATTAAAAAAAGATTTGTTGAAAAAAGTATCCATCAATTTTTGAAGGAAAAAAGTATCCAAATGGGTCCAATTGAATCCAAACGGCAACACTGGCTGCCACTGTGCTTTTTCTTGTTCTAAGCATTCATTTTCTTAATTTTTTTCATCCATTCTGACAGTTCGACCGAGTTCGCTCTCAAGTGCCACAACCTTATAAATTGTGGTAGATGCAATTCAGAGAGCAAAAAACGAGAGAGCAAAACATTGGCTTAACTATAATGTCACTATTGACAATTTATGTTTATTCGTTCAGCCATGGGGATGTTTAATTTACTTGTAACCGTATAAATCAATTGAGTACCCAGATTTTATGTATGAACATGTAAAAAAAGTAAACAAAAATCTTAAAAATTTTATAAAATGAGCCGTGTTTTGAGATATAATAACTAATTGTAGTTTTGCCTTAAATTAAGCAAATGAAAGTTTACTTTTAATTTTAATAATTTTCATTCGACTACTTATTTCGATTGTTCAGTAACCAATTTATTTGTAAAGCTATGTACGGCTTCTTTAAACTGTCAAAATATATTTTGACAAGTGAAATTGCTGTTTGAAAAAATTAAATTTATTTAATGAAATCGACGATTGTTTGTTTATTTGCCAACAATTGATGAATTGTTTTGGAATTATCGCGACGGGAGGAAGTTATAGGCAGTCCAGTAAAGCCGTTGTCAAACCTGAGTTGTCGTTAAACTTTTGCAGTTACCGCAATTAAAATACTCAAGATAAACTGCTTGGGAGTACATGCTATTTACGTTTAAGTCCACCGGAATGGAAACGGATGTGCTAAATTCAAGAAACAATCTTAAAATAATTATGTGTATTGTGTTGCAAGTAATTGTGCTCTGTGTAATTTTCAAATTGTAATGTTTAAAATGTAATTAATAACTTGCTGGGACTTTGAAAAAATAAATTAAATTAATTGTCCTTAAGATTGCAGCTACGTTTTTAATTCGATCCGATCGGCAATAAGGAACATGCGAAATTACTACATTAAAGGCCGTTTTCTCAATGTCCGGTTATGCACTAATCGGAACTTTGACTGGCTGTTAGGAAGAAAGCATTTTCTCAATGTTCGGTTAGGTCTTAAGTGCCGGTTAAGTTAATGGCAAGTTGAGGTTCCGGTTAGTTGCTAATCGGAATAACAGCTGTTTAGTGCAAAAAATAATCATATATTTTATAATTAAGAATTGATTATAATTGATAATCATCCAATAAAAAAGTCAAAATTGATATCATTTTCAAAACAGCCAAGCGCGTCGCAAGCGAATTTCATCTGGGGGGGCAGTACAAATGGGGGGGCAGTACAAATGGTGGTGCAAAAAAAGTTCACCAAAATTTGTTCACATGAAACATGAAGAAGAGAGAAAGAAGAGGAAAATATATAATACAAAAATATTATCGTTGTAAAAAAACTGATATTTTGAATAACTTTTCCTTTTAAATTGTTTATCTAGCTAAAAAAGTGCGGGGGCAACTGCCCCCCTTTCCCCCCCGCTTCCGACGCCAATGAAAACAGCTCATTTTGACATTATAATTACGCCTTTGTTATTGTTTTGTTGTCGGAGAGAGCGTATTTCTAGTGCATCTACCTGGTTATTCTACCATGCTTATAAATGAGCCTTGACCGAGCAGTGAATGCAGTGAGGGATGATATATTTTGTACAACCATCATTCAAGCAGCAGAGCTGAGAATTCATGAATATATTTATGAATTCAAATGATTGCAATAAAAATGTGTGGTTCGAGAAATGTGTGAGAAATGGAAAGAAAATATGCATATTGTATGGCATTTAATGTTATTGAAAACGAAATTTAATGTGCCATTTATTTAATAATATTTTTGTATTATGTTTTTTGAGAATATTGTTTAAGATGTCTGTTTGTTGGTAAAATTTTTTTTAGAAACGACATCGCGCAATGTTAAGAATTTAACATTTTCATCACTCTACGACAAATTTAAAGAATTTTAAATTAACTCTCCAATTTTTAAAATTGGGGATGATGGATTTAAATGCAATTTAATCAGAGAATATATAGTAAGAAAACGGCACTTAAAACGAAACCATGCTGAAACGGATACAATTGTAAATATAAAATACAATTATATCGCACATTAGTAAAATTTTACGTTTGGAAAACTATTTCTAGCACTTATATCTTTGGCGGATCTATGAATAAATTATATTTGTAAAATCATATGTTCAATGATTTTCTTATGTTATTTGCAAAATATAGAATTTTTTCGCAGGTTATAATATCTTACAGCAGTTTGATACAATTTTATTTAGTGGGGTTAAAAGACTTTTTATCAAGTATAAACATTTTTTCATGGCGGGTTTCAGCTACAAGGGTACGTACTTGCTTTACTTTAGTCTTTATGCTTATGTTATTGTTTATGGAGTTCAACAGCCTGCTGGAAGTCTTCCACTAAAAAAGCTTACCACTAACAAAGCATAAAGACTAAAGTAAAGCAAAAATACAACAACAAATGTGAATATATGAAATTTGAGAAAAACTGAGAAATTGACACTTCAAATCTCATCGCCTCTGTGGTGCAGTGCGCTAGTGCGCGCTTGCACGGGTATCACAAAGATTTCTGATGAAGCCTTTATTTAGCACGGCCGAAATTGCAATAAAATCAGCAAGTGATTTTTTCCTTGTCATATTGAAAAAACTTTGTTTTTGTTTCTTTGGAAAGATTCGTTAGAACAATTAATTGTTCTAACTTTGACCTTGAGCTCAATAAACGATTTTAAACTATCAAACAACTAAAATTTGTATTTAAAATCAAGTATGATTTAAACTATCAAAAATTTAGAATTTGTATTTAAATCATATAAAATCAACATAATAAATAACAAAGTCATTTAGGAAAAAACTTTAATTTTTTCATAGTAAATTTTTGTAAAAAATAACAAATTTATTAAGTTTTAAAGACTATGTTTCGCTATTTTGGTGATGACTTTTTGTATCAGAATTTGATGTGATTTCTATTCTATTTTGACAAACTGTATTGCTCATTTCAGACAAAAATGAAAGCGTTATATAGGTTTTGTTAAACATTAAAATCTGTTTCGTTGAAATATGTTTAAGTTGTAAATAAAATAAGATTTTACTTTAATTTTTTTTCCAATACAATTCAAACGTGTCATTTCTCAAAATATTAAATAAACACTTATACACTCAGAAAAAAGTTCGGCTTTTAAATCAAAAAACACAAGTTTTTGTTTTAAAAATATGAAATTTCTCTAGTTATAATGGAAGTTATTTTTGAAAATGAAAAACTTGCATTTGTTTTAAAAAACTGAGATATTTGATTTAAAAGTATAAATTTCTTTGTTTTATTTTGTATATAGTTTTTAAAAATGAATTACACACTCAGAATAAAGCGTACTAAAATCAAATAAAATTTGCTCAATATTTAAAAAAAATTTACCTGTTTTAACCAAGGAAGTTTTTTTTCTAAATGTACATTTTTCGTTGAAAAAAGAATTTTTTTTGAAAGAAATAATTAAAACTATGTTTGGAAATTTATTTTTTTCTATCAAAGAAAAATTTCCATTTGAAACAAAAAACAAAAACTTTCTTGGAGCTTAAACAAGTAAAATTTTCTTAATTATTGAGTAATTTTTTTTTTCTGTTTTAGTATGATTTTTCTCAGAGTATATAAAAATTATTCATTAAGTTTAACTTTTAATGCTTTTCAATACGAAACAAATTATAAAAATAAAGTCGGTGACCAAATTAGTAAAAAAGTATACGTATAGTTTTTTGTAACGTATTATTTAAATGATTATTTATTTAAATGATTATTATTTAAATAATGAAATAGTTATTTATTTTAAATGTTTTTAAAATTCTTGATGGCAATCTCTAGACCACCGGTCTGCCTAAAACAGTTAGAATTTCACTATTACCTTCACTATTCCTATAACTGTTCCTTTTTTATATAATTTTTAAATTTTAAGCATTTAAAATTAAAAAAGAATTTAATTGCGTTTCATTGCTATTAAAATTTGTAGAACACTATTTCGATTTTTAAAAAAAAAAATGTTATTTTCAGTTGCTTCAATAACTTATAGTTTAAAATCGATTTAGTTTTTTTACGTGTGTTTTATTGTAAAAAAGAGATCTTTCAATTATAAACGTTATTTACAATTTCTTTCAGTCAGTTGCAATTCCGGGACTATTCCCGGGTTCCCGGGACTGAAATTTGCAATCCCAAAAATCTCGGTATCGCCAAAACAACCCAAAACTTCAGGCTCTACATTGTACGTTGGAAAAATAAAAAGGGTCAAATTAAATCATTTATTGTGATAAAACAACAAAACATAGGGATTTTTTGTCTTTCTACTCCATTTATAACATTTATTTTGAATAGACGATAATACAAACACACTTTAGTTTTTACGTATATGAAAAAAAATATTCCAAAATATTTTAATTATATACTAAGTAATTCTAGTATAGCTTGTAGCGACAAGTACCCTTTTGACCCCGCTGACATGAAGAACAAGGAGCTTTTAAAACCAAATATAAAAATATTTTGCAATACTATTTTTTGTATTATTTACGTAAAAAAAAATCTCTATGTACGATAGTCTATTTCACATAAATGTTTTAAATAATTTTTTTAAAACGTGCAATGTGACCTTAAGAAAACTAAGCTATTCATACCTAAACAATCATGTGATATTACTGCAGGTATCATATAAAAAGAATTTTACAAGTGGCACTACTGATCTTTCGCATCATTTCTAAAAAACATAAGCATCGGAATATATACATACGCGTATAAAAGACCTGAGTTTAATCAACAAACCCTAAATAAATCTTTCAAACAAAGTATATTCTGTTAAAAAAGCATAAATGATGTCAATATTTCTGAGTAACAATAAAACATTATGTCTCATACTTAATTTGGAACTTAACTAGTTTGGTTGTCATATTGCGCATTTTATTAATTTAATAATATTTTTATTGGCCCATAAACAAAATAAAAGTCGATTCTAAATTTAGTATAAGCATTTTTGACAGTTTTTTAAGACAATATGTTGTCAAAAAGCTTGCACTAAGTTTGGAGTCGACTTTTATTTTGTATATGATAATAGGCCATTAAATTAATTTAAAACAAAATTTAAATATCTCTTAATGTGTATATATTTATTTGCATATAAATAAAAGCATCCTATAAATTAAAAAAAAAACATTTAAAATAACTTTAAAGTTTTAGAATATGAAGCGTATGCCATGCATTTTCATGCAAGATTTCATTCAATGTTCTTGAGTTCTTTCTATAATTCAAATCATTTGAATGCAACCACCACACCCATCACTCGGGCACATCAGTACAACCTTCACTCATTCCACACAAGCAATGAACAATGTCTAGTGGCATGATACAATTATTTGACAAGGTAGCCGCGTAGACTGGCTTTTTTCTCACGAGCGGCGGTGGGTAGTTGTCAAAATTAGCTGTTTATGCAATTAATCAAAGAAAAGTGAAAAATAAGTGACGAATTAAGCATAGCTAGTCAACCGCAACAAACTAAAAACATTTCAATCAACTTCGCGAATAAATTTAATGAATCAAAGATAAGTTAAAAATAAGCACATTGCTAGTCAACAGCAGCAAACTACAACATTCTTTAGCTGTTTTTGACAACTACCAATCGCCAAAAAACTGTCACGGCTACCTTGTCAAATAATTGTATCATGGTCTAGTGGGTTCTGCTGAGTGCGATCCATGGAAGATGCGAGAACAGTGAGAACAAAGAACTCGCTATCTCAATGAACTTCATCTCTCTTTTTCGTGAACTCATTGCGTTTCATCGCGAAAGAATTGAATGACGCCTTGGCAAAAAATTTCAGAGAGTGTCTCTTGGGTAGCATTTTATGCATTCATGCAGATGTGTAATATCTATACAAAATAAAAATGGCAACTTCCATTCTCAAAGCGTGGTTTTAAATTTACAAGTTTTCTGAACCCATGAGAATTAAGCACATACACTTAAAAATAAATTAAAACAAAAACACGAATAAAATATGTGTGCAAATAATTACAAAGTCGGAGCAAATTTCAAAAGTACATAGAACCGATTTGGCTCAGGTATTCGACAGGTATTGTAACAAATATGAAAACTACAAAATTTAATTTCGATATGATTGCATCTTCCTGCTCCGGTTTGTTCTTAAAATCAGTAAATTTTTTACAAGCTAAGTGTATGAACAATTTTAAGAAGTGATTCGGTTAATACAAACGTGAAATGGAGTTCCACAGAACTTCGTCCTGTTCTGATCAGATCTTCCTGCTCTAATATATCCTCAAAAATTACCTAAATTATAAAAAAATTTTATTGGAAAGATTCTTAGATGAATTTATAGGTACTAAGCCAAATATTGATTATATTTGTCGGCCTTTGTAGTCTAGGGGAGAGTCCGCTTGACAATCAACCCAGAGGTCCCGGCTTCGAATCCGTGTTTGAGCATGGATCTTTTCACTTTCTTTGTTCTTTCCTACATTTAAGAATTATGGAAAACTAAAAATCCACAACTAAATTGTAAAAAATGTGGAATTAAAGGACAGTAACAACTAAGGGCTGGAAATTTTTGCCGAGGTTAAGGCATAACACTAGCCTCGGTTAAAAGCAATTCAAATTGTTTTTCACGGTTGTTTCGCCTAATCAATAATTTACGTATGGTTCCAATCAATTCCTCTAAATAATGTATCACTTTCCTTTCAGGTCAAAGACCAAACCTGGTTTGTATAACCAGGTTTTTTGATCTTGTAAAAAAAAGAATACATGAAATTTTTTCCGATAAAACATAATTCTAATTTAATGCCCTTCAAAATGACTATAAAACATAATTTTAATTTAATGTCTTTCAAAATGACATATGGGCATTTCCATGGTGTCGCACGGGACAGTCGTACGCAGTTAAATTGAAAAAAAAGTAGTAATAACACGGATTTATATTTTGATAATGGTTTTAACTTATAACTCATAGTAAGCTCTATAAGTGGTGCTAAGGTTGATTATCGGTAATTTTTGCTTTTAAAAATAATTGCCAAAAACAACGGGGTTCGCACGGGACAAAAACGGAAGTTTTTTTCGAGGACAACAACTCAAGCGCCGAATTCAGCGAAGTCTGAAGGAATATTTCAAAGAGTTTATTTTATAGATATTGTGCATTGGTGTTTCTTTTAAATTGCTTTTATTTTACCCAATAATATTTAACACTTATTTTTTAATTTAATATTAAGCTCGGTCGCACGGGACAGGTCGCACGGGACAGGTCGCACGGGACAGTTTTTTCCATTGCAATTTAATTGGGTAATTAAGTAATTAGGTAGTTAAGTAATTATGTAATTAGGTAATTAAAAACAAATTCAATATATTTTCCTTTAATTGCATCAACCATTTTTTCATTATCTTTAGCCAATGCCTTCCATTTTTAATAAAACAAAAATGTTTATGAAACATTTACTAAACACTTACGAAAAAGAAAAACTACATTTGTGAAACAGTGCAGACGATGTGATCATCATGGTTAATAATTTTATGTACAAATTGCTTAAATTAATAAAATTAAAATGTTTCTCTTAGATAATATCATAAAATAATAAGTTTTTAATAAGTTTTAATTTTTTGGTCACGGTAGACTTTCCTGTGGAAATACCTATATTCTTTAAAGTCGTAAAATTGTTAGAAATTAGGGCGAAATTAGCTGATACGATAATAGGATAAACCAAACACATACAGAATTTCATAACGATCTGACCACAAATGCCTACTTCAGAGTATATTACTCTTTGTTGACGCGAAATCTTGCCTCTTCCAAGTACTAGTTTTCACCGAAACATGGTTAAACGATACTTTCAAAAACGAAGAGATTCTTAACTGCAATTGGACAGTTTATCGAAATGATCGGGACTTTGGCCACAGAGGTCTCTCCCGTGGAGGTGGTGTTATGATTGCAACTCATAACTCTTTAGAAAGCGAGCTTGTTGCAACAACCTCTCACACACTCTTTGAACACCGTATCATCAAAGTTCGCTCAGGGACCAATATTTTTATTTACATTGTTGTCTTCTACATTCCCCCCTGCTCTATCGAAACAACATACAACGATTTATGTGAAACAGTCCAATCGTTAACCGCAACCTTAAATGAGGAAGATAAAGTTATAATTTTTGGAGACTTCAATCGTCCAAATATCTCATTTATCGTCGATAAAAATGACAATTATCTTCTTCCGGTTAACCTTTCAAGCTCGATAGACTTTAATTTACTTAGTACCTTTTATAGCAATGACCTACAACAAGTTAATCCAACCCCAAATCGGAACGGCAACTGGTTGGATTTAGTCTTTGCTAATTCGTATGATGAAATAAAGATTACTGCAACTACTCAGGCTGAACACTTATTTTCTGATACACTCCACCACACTGCTTTAACTGTAGAATTTCCTAGTAACAACATGTCTTTTACCACCTCATTTAATAACACAATTGTGTTCGACTTTCTTAATGCCGATTATGACAGTATAAAAATTGATTTGAATGCCTATAACTGGAACGATCTATTAAATTTGTAAATAGATAGTGCTACTTCACTTTTCTACCAACGCCTTTTCACAAGTATTGAAAAATTTGTGCCTAAGATAAAGAAAAAAAATAAACTTTCAGAACCATGGCTTGACCAAAGTCTCAGACATATAAGAAACCAACGAAACAAGCTATACAAATTCATTAAGAAAGGCGTAAATGTAAGCGATGAAATCAAAATGAGATACGAAGAGCTCTACAATGAGTTCTCTATAAAATCAAATGATGCTTATAGAACTTATACCAACCTTATTGGGGAAAAAATTCTTAGAGAACCTAAAAAATTTTTTGATTTCGTTAATGTCAAACGTAAATCAGCTGGATACCCCTCATCTATGTTTAAAGGCAATACAATTTCTTCCAACCTCCAAGAGATCTGTAATCTTTTTGCAAATCACTTTAGAGAAGTTTTCTGTGCTCCCACAACCCAGACTCTCTATTCCTCCCCCTCTCCTAATGCGACAGACATTATAAACAATATCAGTCTGACGCTGAATGAAATTGTTAATGCTATCATGGAACTTGATTCAAACAAAGGACCTGGACCAGACCTCATACCACCAAGTTTGTTAGTTCAATGTATAAACAATCTTGCCATTCCCTTATTTATACTTTTCCAACAAATCCTTATCCTTAGGTGTTTTTCCATCCTACTGGAAAATCTCCCATTTGACACCTATATATAAAAATGGCGATAAAAGGTCTGTTGAAAATTACAGAGGCATTGCCATCTTGTCACCTATACCAAAATTATTTGAAAAGATAATATGTGATAAGCTGACGAGTCTTATTAATCCCCGCTTAAACGAGCAGCAACATGGGTTTCGGAAAGGCCGATCGACCCACCACTAACCTAATGATCATGGTCTCCGATGTGTTAAATCAGATGGAAAAAGGACGCCAAGTAGATGCAGTTTACACAGACTTCAGTAAAGCATTTGACCGTGTCGACCATAATATCTTAATTTTGAAGTTAGGTAAATTTGGCATTTCCGGTTTATTACTCAATTGGATCAAATCCTATCTCTGCGAACGATCCCAGATTGTTAAATTTCAAGGCATTTTTTCAAATGATATACCGGTCACATCTGGTGTACCACAAGGTAGTCATCTTGGCCCAATACTTTTTAACATTTTCATTTCAGATTTATCTATTACTCGTTGTGACATTCCCCATCTTATGTACGCAGATGACCTTAAAATATATAAGATCATTAAATCAGAAGTTGATGTAACTTTCCTACAACCGAAACTGCTGTCCCTTGAGCAATGGTGTAATCAAAATAAACTTCACTTAAATGTTAAGAAATGTTGTGTGATAAGTTTTTCCCGTAAGAACTTGATACCAGAATGCAGTTACCTCCTTAATAATATTGTTCTGAGCTGAACCAACCATATTGTAGACCTTGGAGTTGTCCTAGATAATAAGCTGAGATTTAATCCACATTTTGATAAAGTCTTATCGAGGGCAAATAAACAGCTAGGATTTATAAAAAGACGTGCTAAAGAATTCCAAAATGTGTGGGTAACCAAAACGTTATACTGTACCTTAGTGCGACCACTTCTTGAATATGCTTGCATCATTTGGAATCCAGCCTTTGAATCTCATAGCGACAAAATTGAATCCATTCAAAAACAATTCCTGCTTTTTGCGTTAAGAGATATCTTTGACCCCCGTGACTATAACAACTTGCCACCGTATGAACAAAGACTCAGGCTCCTCTCTCTGATGCCTCTATCATCAAGAATAATTTTACTGAGTTCATGTTTCACATTTGATGTTATTAACGGAGCTATTGATAGCGAATATATCTCCAGCAAAATTACACTAAATGACCCAATTAGACGTACTAGGCATACGCGGCTCCTAAATGAATATATTCACCACACTATTTACGCAAATAATGAACCCATTAGTAGGTGCTGTAGAATTTTTAATAATATTAGCGAGCACTATTGGTGAATAGTCATCCATACCAAAATCCACATTTAAGCGAACCCTCTCAAAGTCTCTCTTTGACTCGGAATAATTTGTCCTTTTCAAGCACTGCTCCCTACAGAGTTATGCTTCTTGGTCTAGTCCCCCTCCGTCATCCCCTAAAAGTAGTACTTAAGATATATTAGCGTAGTTTAAGTTTTCTTTTGAAATTAGTTTAAATAATATGTAAGTAAAAAAAAAAAAAAAGAAAGTAAAAAATGGAAATAGAATTAGTAAATTGCCTTGCTTGGTGAAATAAATAAATAAATAAATATATATTAAAAAATTACATATTTCTAAAAATAATTTATGTCGTAGTAAGCATGATAAGGATCAAAGTTTATAAGATAGAAAAGTGCATATTCAAAATTTGATCTCAATATAACAGAACATATCTTAAAATCGAACAAAGACAAAAATATTCTGTTGCCAGAATCGGAATAAGCGTTTTTAAATCTACTGAAATCGACTACAATATTGACAAAAATTTAAAATTTTTTAACACCGTGATATTTAAGGACATTTTATAATAGAGAGATGTTGTCATATCGAAACCAAATTTTAAAAAGCAGAATTTCCACATTATATTGATTCAATCTGCTAATTTTTTTTGCAAAAAAACCTTCTGCAGCTGAAGAATGGCATCATATCGTGATTAAAGTATATATTAATAATTATCGCTATAATATTTATATATTCCATTCATTAGAAGTTTTTCAAAAAATCGTTTGAAAAATGTCCTGATTTTGACTCAAAACCGGAGCAAGAAGATGAAGTCCTTATCCATTAAAAAATTTGTGTCGTTAATGTAAGATACCATATGTATCGATCCCCTCAGCGCCAGGTACTTTTTTCATTTATAAATGCTCCGCCCAAATAACACTATGCGCCAAAATCAGAAAATGTATTTCTGTACGCGGCATCCCACTACAATTTTCTTATAGATTTGGGGTCTCTAAAGACGAAAATTGCAAAAAAAAAACTTTTCTATGGAGAGGTTTCCTTAAAAATTTTTTGAGTAATTTGAAAAATAAGGGCAAGAGATGCATTTGAGTGAAGGTACCAAAATTCGACATTTTCCTGTTTTTACATTTTTGATCTAATTTTACTTTGAATTAATTTTTTAAATAGGAGTTCTTTTGTTCAACAGTATTAGAAAGATCTTAGTTCTCTTTTGCCTTCTATAGTTTTCCTGATTTGTTTCTCTTATAAGTTACCAAATATAGTTTCCATCATGCTCTCATTCCAGGTTCTTTGATAGCGTTGCTCCATGTTTTTCATTTGGTGATGAAAACGTTCGCCGTTTTCATCTTACTTCGCCAAGATTTGGGGAAAGGAATCATAATCTGACTGCACAAAAAGAAAATAAGGTGCTAACATGTAATGAAATAGGAATCTTTTATCCCAATATTTGCATAATTTATAAGCATGTCACGAATGCTTTTTGAGAATTCCAGACACTTTTTATTTCCCAAAAAAGTCAGAAACAACCAACAGAAACGAATTCAAGGCAAATTTTTTTTCAGAAGTTTGGAACCCTGGGAATCCTTCGCTACAGAACAATTTTTTGATTTGTGGGCCATCGAACAGCGATTATTTCCAATGACAGTTTTGGTAAAAATGTTTTTAATAAAATGAATGTTTTTCCTTCATTCTTTAGACTTTTGATAAAGTTTTTTATTAGTCCCAATTTTATGTGCAAATCTGGCAAAATTATGTTTTTTATTTTAACCAGAGCAACATTTACGTTGTGTCTTCCAACTTTCATGTCCTCTCTTTGTAGCCAGCCCTTTTTGACAAAATACTCGGCACGAGCTCGCTGTCCCAAAGGCAGCGAAACCAACAATATTTTGTGTAACCACCTTGCAATCCACTCAAAATGGCAACGCCTTTAAATGGGAACTAACTTTCCACTCATGCTCTTCATATTTAATAGGGCTGTTCACAATCTGGTGCAAATGGTCTTGCATCATAGCATTTGCAAAATGGTAGTGTATATTTTTACTCTGCACGAACAAAATGTACAGGGATTTGTTTTAAAACGCTATTTAAAATATTCAACACTAAAATCCATGGTTTATATTTACTATACATATGCAACACTAAATTGTAAACTGACAGCTTATAATGAAAAAAAAAGAAAGCCGAAAAAAAACTTAAATGGAGAAAAGCAAATAAAAACGAGATAACAGCTTTTTTGCGACATAAAATTGATTTAAGCAAAATTTCCAGTAGAAAATTATTTTGATTTTCATCAATCATCTGTGAATTTTGTGCCTTGCAAAAAGTGTATCAAAGTATACTGAAAAAGACTGTTCACAATTTATAGGAAATTTTTACAATTGCACAAATTTGCAATTTCAAATACTCAAGATTGTGACTTGCCCTAATGCAATTTTGACATGGTCTCATAGGTTTTCTTCATACGGACAGAATGGGTAAACATGCTTCAAACGAACACAAACTAAAATACAGACCATCTCTTAGAGATGCCACCTGTCTAAAACCACAGATATTTTTGGATCAACCTTTCTAAGTATGATATGACCAAAAATGTAAAAATGTAAAAAAAAATAAGTTAAAAAAACTAAAACCCGACGACTAAAAAGCGCTCTCTAAAAAGTATGAATTAAGAAAATACTCTTACTTGAAATTGTTATGTACAAATTATTAAAGTTATATAATATATTTTATTGCAAACAAATAATTTATAATGATGTTTAAAAGGTATACGTGGTAGTATGCCACCTCATATATATTGTCATTTGTCGCCCTCTAGATGTATAACGCACTTTGCCCTAAAGCTTTTGATCGATTACTACTGTTAGAATGCATTATTTTGGTAGGGTAGGTGACATACGACCACGGATATCTTTTAAACATCACTATAAATTAGTATTTTATGCAATAAAATATATTATGTGTAAATTATTTATTTAATATACAAAAAAAAAATGTAATAGTTTGTACATAACAATTTCAGGTGAGAATATTTTCTTGTTACATTTTTTGCTTTTTAGTAGTCGGGTTTTATTTTTAAAACTTATTTAAATTATTTTGGGGATACAATTTTTATATAATCAAAAGTATTAACTACTTATTTATTATTTGATGATCAATTTTTAAACAAAGATGTTTATTATGGCACTTAAAAATTTTTTTAATACATGACTTTATGTCCTCATACATCAATTAAATGTGACGTCAAAGCCTTCAATAAGCGAACTAAAAATAACCGCTTCCAACGATACCTGATTTATCAAATTATGATAAGTAGCTTAGAAGTGAGTGTGGAACAGGTGAACATACATACATTCATACATACATACCGGTCAAACACATATACCTCTCCTTTTGCTTCGCCGTAGTCGGGTAAAAGCAGTAAAATGTCGAATATTAGTATCTTCACTTAAAGGCATCTCCTGGCCTTATTTTTGCACGAATTTCTTTCAGCGATAGCTTATTTTCTCAAATAATAATGTATTTCTCACTTTCGAAAGAAATAGTTTTCTGCTTTTTGCAGTCGATTTTTTTATGAATTTCTAAGACATTTTTGATTTGCATTCTTACCAAAAAAAATATTTTTTTTAATATATCTTTTTATAGCGCAAAAACTACTCATCGACCCAAATGAAAAAATTTGTTAAACAAACATGTAGAAAATTTTATTAGGCTTAAATTGATAGGTTTAATAACAAAAACTGGATAAGTGGTATCCAAGATATGTCCAAATATATGCAACAACAGGTATGTTGCCGTACTCGATTCAAGTAGCTTGAAGTTACTTGAAAGCTTTATTTTGAAGCTCTAACGTAAAAAAATTTAACAATTTTTAATAATAACGTATCCATAAAAATATTTTTTTGTGGTTTTTGTATTAAGAGACTCTAAATCTATAAGAACAATATAGTTGGATGCCGTAAACAAAAACTATGTGGCGCATAGTGCAATTATATTCTGTATACAAATACGTATAACGCACTACGTTATACGTTATACGTTCATATATGTATTTTTGTATAAAATGCATTTCTTAGTAGGTCGTAGAAAGGAACTAATTATTACATTGGACAATACATTGGAAATCTTTATACTATTATAAAAAAAACTTATCCCGTATCTTGGAGGAAATATAACTTTAACCAGGACCGTAGCCAGGATTTACCCAAAGGGGGAGTTTTGGTTAAAAAAAAAATATTGAAATTTTTGATATCGATAAATAAAAAGGTATTTTTATATGTATATTAAATGTTTGCTCCCCCATAGACCGAGTTGTTGACGCCATAGACTAAAAATAGTCGATTTGATATAAAAATAAAATCTATAAAGTTTCTTGCAATTGATAGACTTTTAAAACTAGCTCAAGAGACCAATAAATGAAGAAGCGTTTTGCAAGAGTTCAAAATATCTCTTGAAGTAAATTTAAAAAAAAAACAGGTATGCATTTTGTTTTTAATGTAATTGTTCTTTAAAATGAGTTAACAAACATAAAAATTGGATAAAAATTATTTTTTACTTTTCGAAAAATGTTATTTTATTTCTTGATTCAATAAAAAAAAATTGTAAAAATCCAAATTTGAGAAATTGCAATGAAATGTTGTTGAAATATTTTCTGAAACAACACTTAATACAAATGAGGAGTGTCTGTTCAAAAGTTCCTGTTTAACATTTTTTAAAAAAGCTGTTTTTACCATGGCTTATCACTTAAAATATTTAATCCTATCATTTGCACAAAAAAAAAAATTAAGAAAATCGTAAATTTTCCCAATATTTTGTGCATTAAAGTTGATGTTTCTGTTCAAAAGGACTATATATGCATACTGAAAAATTACTTTTGAAGATATTTGAACAAAAGGGACTAATTTCCATACAAGGTTTTATTTTTTGTAAAATATTTAATCAAACGGTCTTATCAAATTTTTTTTAAGACTTAATTACAAGTTCCCGTTAAGGTTAAGAAACTGATTATTCAATGAATGAAAGTTCTCAATGAATCTTCATTACTACAATGAGAAACCGAAAAAGCACGATTTCATTAACACGAAATAAAACTTTTGCATAATGTATTTTGTTACTGCAATATAGAAAGGCTCTATCTCATTTTCTTCTCCTTACTTTATAGGAGAAGAAAAAAACTTCTGTAGATTTTGTAGCAACAAAATTTTACATCATTGCAATAGTTTTTAAAAAAATGCTTTAAAAAAATTCGGAACTACAGAACTTAATTTTTCAATAACTTTTTTCCTTTTCTTATGAAGTAATAAAAAATAGGACGGGGTATTTCTATATAAATATAACAATATGCAATGTATATTATGCATTTTATACAAGTATGTACTCTTTTTTTAAGCCATGATATTAAATAAATATAATTAAATTAAAGTTTTTTCTAAATGACCTCTATATTTATTATGTTCATCATAATAAATATAATTAAATATGTTAAATAAAATAATAACTATTATAAATGTGAGTTTGATTGCTTTTTATTTGTATAGATAAATTTTTGCACTGCACTATTTAAAACAACTTCTCTTCTTAATTTATATAAATAATTGCATTGCTGAAATAACAAGCCTCTCATTTAGTTCGTTTAAATTAAACAATTGTTAAATTTACGATTTTTTTTTTAGTTATTTTAAATGCTTTCATTGTTACATTAACAACTTCTGCTCTTGTAACTACATTATAAATTGTTGGTATTATTAACAACTCGATTGTTGCAAAATTCAATAACTTGTTTTGATGAGCACAAAACAAATGCAAAAACTACATAAAATTAAGTGTAAATTTGCTGAATTTTACGAGTTTTTTTTTTCTAGGTGTACACAGAAGGCTTAGGCAACCAACATTACGTCAATGCCCAAGAGAGTTGAGAGAGGATGAAATAATTTCATCGCCTTTCAAATATATCGCACGACGTTGAATTCGATCCAGAAGCACGAAATAACACCTTGAAGCCCCTGTTCAAATGTGTAAATTGTACTCCAAAAACTTGTACAAGTTTTCACAAAATTTTGTTAAGTACGTAAACACACCTTTTATCTTAAGCATGTGTTAATCATACAGGATTACTTCAGGATATATTAAGTTATGAACATGTTTATTATATGTGTTTATATGTTTGTTATATGTTTATTCTATTTATAAAAACTTAATAGATATGAGAAAAGCCCAAGACAGTAAACACTTTCATCTGCACTGTGATAAGTTGCCATTAAAGATGCCAAAAGAAAAGAGAAACACATTTGAGAATGATTTTCTTAAAGCCCTTCAAACAAATCTTCTTAATTTATATGGACTTGAAATTTGAATCAAAATTACATTAAGTATTCGAATATCAACGAACTAAGCAAATTTTTGGTGTAAACATTGTAAGCAGTAACAGCTGAAAGAATTGAAAACAGTCATTAGAAATTTTAATTTACAAGAAAACAATTTTAAGCAATTGTCTCTATGTTATCATGGTTGTTTTCACACACTTTGTTGACAAGGAGAACTTATGTCGATTAGTAAAAGTTTTGTGTTGATTTGAGAAACTTTGTCTTCATTGCAGTTGTGCAAAACTAGAATATGACACAAGTGTTTAAACAGAAAAATTAGGTTGGAAAATAGAAGGAGCAAGTGGCGCAGGATGAAAGTTTTCAAGGAAATTTTTTATTTTTAAAAGACTAATGATAAAAAAAGAAGGACCTTAGAAAAAGAAGGGTCAGTAGAAGAAACGTAGTCAGCATTCGACCTAGGGGGGCCGCGAAGTTAATGAAAAACCTACAATTAGATTTTAATAACTTTGAAAGTAGTTTCAAACAAATAAAATCTTTCTGGGATCTCCAGAAAATCTCAATCTCTGCAAACACTATCTATAAGGGCATCACCCATACTCTCCACCAGTTTGCGTTGAATGCTGAGCATACACAAGCCATTCAAGAGGCCTTCTATCACTATTGATCGCAGCCAAGTTTTGACACGCTTGAGCGCACTGGAAGTCCTTTCTAAAGATGCAGTGGTGTATGGCAATACTAAGAGAATTTGAATGCCTTTTACTTTTGAATAAAACATAGTAGCTTGTTTATATAGATCTATCAAATCAACATCTTAGATTGGTTTATTTGACAACAATAAACGCCACAGCTGTATTTCCGCTTTTAATCCACCTAATGCGTAAAAATCTAACGCTTTTGCCAAATGCATATTCAAAACGACTGGATCAGTGTTGAGTAGCTTTAAGGGATGCAACAACGTAAAATAAAAGCAATACTTGAAATTAATTTTTTTGGCATTATCTTTTTGACTTAACAAAAGCTTCTACACTTAGCAAAAATTGAAATCAATTTTCTGTTTGTTTTGCTTATTTTCTTAAAAACAAAAGCAAGCAAACGAAAAAAAAAACAAGTTCCTTAACTAACTTTACATAACATTAAATAAATAAGATTAAAGCTTCACATAACATTAAATAAATAACAAAAATAAAGCATAAATAAAGGGTCCTTATTCTTATTTCGTGAATGGTAACACTTCTCATGTCTGATTTGACAGATAATTAGTTTTATCCTTCGGCTAAACGAATATGGTTGTGTATACGCTTGAACAACGCTGGGAAATATTGCGACATTACTTTGAAAATCATGGTAATGTTGCAGAATGTGTGCGAAAATTGCGTATGGATTTTGGAAGAAGAGAAGCGCCGTCAGCTCCGTATGTTCGTTATCTTGTGAAAAAAGTGAAAGAAACTGGCATCCTCATTGATAAGCCAAAGCGTGAAAAGCCAAAAGCAGTGCGTACACCCGAGAATATTGCTGCTGTGGCAGAAAGTGTGCGTGAAGCGCCATCAACATCAATTCACCGTCGTTCTCAACAATTGAACATTTCGGAGACATCATTGAGACGAATTTTGCATAAAGACCTTGGTATGACGCCATACAAAGTCCAATTGGTTCAGGAGTTGAAGCCAACTGACCATCCAATGCGTTTTCGCTTCGCTAAGTGGGCCTGCGATCGACTTACAGAAGATGCCGATTTTGCCAAAAAAATCATCTTTTCAGATGAAGCTCATTTTGATCTTGGCGGCGGGTATGTAAACAAGCAAAATTGTCGCATTTGGGGCACAGAAAACCCGCACGCATACATTGAAAAGCCGCTGCACCCAAAACGAGTCACTGTCTGGTGCGGATTTTGGTCCAGAGGCATAATTGGGCCATTTTTCTTCGAAAATGAGCAAGGAGTGGCCGTTACAGTCAATGGCGATCGTTATCGGGCCATGTTGAACGAATTTTTGTTCACAAAAATTGAAGAGGAGGATATTGGCAACATTTGGTATCAATAGGATGGCGCTACGTGCCACACAGCCGAAGCTACACTCGATGTTTTGCGCCCTGTTTTTGAAGATCACACTATCAGCCGCAGAGCTGATGTCGTTTGGCCACCTCGGAGCTGCGGTTTGACACCGTTGGACTATTATTTGTGGGGTGCCCTCAAAGATAAGTGTTACGCCGACAAGCCAGAGACAATTGACGCTTTAAAGGACAATATTCGTGAAGCCATTGGTGAAATACAGCTGCACACAATCGATAATGTGCTTAAAAATTGGACCGATCGTGTAGGCTACTATGCAGTAGTGGCTGCCTCCAGCCGAGGCAGCCATTTGAAAGAAATTATTTTCTTGTATTAACCGGAAGGATTGTACTTTCAAATAAAAAAAGAAATTTGAGAAAATAGTTAGTAGTTTTTTTTTATAGAATTTTCAAAAAAAAAAAAGGTATTTGGCGGACCCTTTACATAAAATGTCGTAAAATTATTATTCAGAACAACAAGCGCGCGCCGCTAAGCGACATTAAAAATTAAGCGGTTTGCGAAAAATACAAAGAGTACACAAAGAACACAGAAAAATTGTTCTTAGGTTTTATTTGGAATTTGAGAGCAAAACAAAACCAATACAAGAAATTCAAAATGTGTTTGAAACAATACTGCCATCGAGCTTTCAAACTGCTTCTGAAAATTAACTGCAGATCTTGATACAAGTTCATGATAAGGTCAATGCATAAGAGTTAACGGTTAAGATACCAAGGCTAAGGAAGCTAAAGCTGTACACATTGTTTTGGAAACACATACAATCTGAACCTCAAAAGATTTTTAAAAATTTATTTGTGAATGGGAATTCGAAGAGTCGTTGCAAGTTTAAAATTATTTTTAACGATTTGCGTGTGTGTTGATTCATGCACGAAGAGAAAAAAATCAAGCTTTCTATGTTTGAATCAAACAAATAGGCTATCAGTTTACACTCAAGCTTAAATTTCTCAATTGAAGCATAATTTTGCTAGAATTGAGTAAATTTAAAACACATGATATTAAGAAAAAAATGTTTAATTCATACTAAAAGTCTAATATTTCCTTGAAGTGAAAAAAATTTGATTCATTCAAGTAAACAATTTGCTGAAAACTAGAATAATTAGATTATTTTTAAATGTATTTCCTTTGTATTGAAAACAATTTACTTGATTTACATAAACAATTGGGTCTTTGTTTGATATTAGAAACTTGATTTTCTTATTAAGAGCAAAATACCACCCACTCTTTTACCACCCTTAAATCAATAAAAATGCTATGTTTCGGACAGTTTTTATCGAATTAGACTTAAATTTCGAAATTTAGTTTTTATGGTTATTGTTGGACACTGTACTAAAAATGGGTGTCCACGCCCCCTTTTACCACCCACAAATCAATGAAAATTTTTTATTTAAGACGAGGGATCAAAATAAGAAACTTTGCCCGAGGAACTATACCTCTATAACGAATTCTATTGCCCCAACTTTTCCGTAGGGTCAAATTTTTAAAAATCCCTCTTTGACCCATTTAGAGTACCCCAATCGAGTTCAAATGTTAGACCGAACCCTTCTAAGTGCAAAGTTTCTTATTTTGTTCCCAAGAATACGATTTTCACTGAGCAATGGGCAATTTTTCCCCCCCCCCCCCACAAATCGACCCGGCCTAGTTACGCCCACAAATTCTACGCGAAACTGTGAAAATTCTATAGTTCAGGCAGTTTTGGTCGTATAAAACTAAACTTTGGTAATTTACATAATTTGTGTGGTTAATTTCGGGAACTGTACTAAAAATAGGCGTGGTTGCTCTATATCTACGCCCACTTTTGTGATAAATCATTAAAGTTGACTACTGGGCCGATTGTGCTGAAATTTTGGCAGTCGATTTGTTTCAAGTACGAGAAAGTTTAGAACAATTTTTGCCTCACCCCCTTTTATCGCCATTAAATCAATAAAATTTCTATATTTCGGATTTCGGAAAATTTGGTAATTTAGTTCATATACTTACTTTTGGACACTGTTCTAGAATTGAGCGTGGTCACCTTAAAGTTACTCCCACTTTTCAAAGGACAAGAGTGAAGGTATAACCTGAATTAAGCTGAAATTTTTTCAGTCGACTTGTTTCGAATATGAAATGGTTTAAGGAAAAAAGTGTTGCCGCACCTCATATTTATTTATTTTCTATTTTTTTGTGTTAGATGGGAACCCTTAGAAGGGTGGCAGATAGAGCATAGGCAGAGATAAAGAGATAGGAAACTTAAATTTTGTGACGTCAAAACATATGTTTTTTCCATTTTTATGTACTTTGGTGAAACTCATTTATTGTGTACGTGAGTTCACCTCAGATCAGTGTTGCCGCGACGATTCTAAAAAAAGTATTCATGAAAAGGTCACAAATGTATCCACTTCAGAAAAAAGTATCCACAAACTACAGTACTGAAACCCAATTTTTTAAGCTTTAATAACAATTCTATTTATCTAATTTGAAGCCTAACAAATAGTTTTGTTAAAATGTAATAGTGAGAAACAAAGCATATACATATATAAAATAAAAAATAATAATATTATGACTTAGTGCTTGAATATTTTAAATATTTTTAGGATTTATTTTTTTAAAAGTTAAAATAATGAACAACGATATTTAAACTTTAAAGGTATATTGAAACACTCATAAAAATTTATGTTATGTTTTAAAATTTTAATTATGTTCAAAAAGGTGCTCAATTAGAGCCTTTCAAATAAAGATCTTCGTCACTGTTGTTGATATTTACTCTTCTAGTAATAGAGTTCAGCTATGGCCGGGCATTGGCGTCGGAAGCGGGGGGGCAAGGTGGGCAGTTGCCCCCCACTTTTTTAGCTAGATAAACAATTTAAAAGGAAAAGTTATTCAAAATATCAGTTTTTTTGCAACGATAATATTTTTGTATTATATATTTTCCTCTTCTTTCTCTCTTCTTCATGTTTCATGTGAAGAAATTTTGGTGAACTTTTTTTGCACCACTATTTGTACTGCCCCCCCACTTGTACTGCCCCCACAGATGAAATTCGCTTCCGACGCGCTTGTGGCCGGGACTAGAAAAAACACTGAAAATTGACAGTATGACGCGCTTTTAATATTAAAGTTCTAAAAACAGGGTTTCTTACTGGTTATTCAGTATAAAATATACGATTTTTTTAAATTTTGATAGCGAAAGCCACTGATGTGAATAACATATTAAAATTTCACATGATTCGGCTGGATAGCTTTTGTTTTCGATACAACACATTGCCGAAAAAAGTAGTTTTGAAATAAATGAGTGTAAAGAGTATGTATATTTCTGCTGTGCACTCGACACCTACTAAAACGGATGTAGTAGCGGAGATAACGTCAGTATTCTTACACAACTTTTACGGTGAATTCTCAAAAACTATACTTTTGAAAGATGAAGAAGAAAAAGAAGATAACAATTTTAGACTACCGGCGACTGACTTAACAAGGAACATATGTACATTTCAGTACTTCAGTCTGTTATATTTTGTGTTATTTTTATATTTTTTATAAATTATGTTTATTACATGAATTTTAAAGGTTTGATATTTATACAAAAAACTATATACGAAACATAGCTGTTAAATTGCGATTACGATTAATAAACAATTAGATTATATTATTATACTTTAAAAATAATTATAATCATATAATCCTTAAGGGAAATGTGTTTGATAAGCAATTGATTTAGATTAAAAGTAATCAAAAAATAATTACGACTACTTGGAATAAGGAAAATAAACAAAAAGAATAAAAAGTAATCAAGAAAAAATAATCCAACTACTTACAGATATTATTTTTGATTCTGTTTGAGATCGACTCGCATCGTTTCAACGGTGAGGTTGTGAAGTGCAACCAGTAATTTTTAACTGAAATCGCCCATACGCTGATACGGCTTTTTCAGTTTACACAGTTTAACGAATTACAGTTATACAAAAACTTAATAAGTTTTATTTACAAATATGTTGGGAGCTACAGTATGAATTTTGGGCTCATGGTTCCTTCTCTGTTACCGCTGCTAATGCTATACATGGCTTGTATAGTACTGTTTTATAAAAAGAGGAATACTTGACGACATCCTAAACGAGTTGAAGCGAACTGTACCTAGCCGCTGCAATTGAATTCAACTGAACGGCTAAATTTTATTAGTGATTATCGTGACCATAACATTAATGATTTAATATATTATATTTTTAGTGATTGCGTATTTTTATAATTCTATATGTGAACGTAAAATCTGCATTTGATGTAATTTATCATATGTTTAGTATTTTTAGTGCTTGTATATGTCTCGCCGTATACAAGCTTTCGTTGTCTCTTTCACACATATGCTTTTAGGATAATCGTCAAAAGCAAATGTTAAAATACTCCTTGAGCAGGAGTAAATTATTCTATAATAATATTATAGCCAAGTGGCTTTTGATTATTAATTTAGTTAATAGTGTAACAGACCAGGCAGGCCATACATTACAGCATAAACGGCTGTAACAAATAAGAAATTGTTTATATATATATATTTTTTAATATCGATTAATTAAAAACTCAATAAAGTACTACTACTACTTTGATTCTGTTTGATTATTTAAGAATTTTATTTTAAAGTACGGAATATTTTGTAAAATTTAATTTATAAAGAAAAAGATATGTAAATAATCATTAAAAAAGTTTTTAAAAAACAAGAAAGAAGAAAAAAGTGATTGACAAAACTAACGGAGCAAATGTTGTAATGCATTTTTTCGTTCTTGTTTTTTGACAATCTTTGTTTAACAATTTCTATGTTAATTTATCAAAAAATACAACAACAATTTTAGTATTCTAGACTGAAATTTTTGAAATAATCAAAAAGAATCAAACATAATTTTTAAAAGTAGTCTGATTATTTTTCTTGATTACTTTAAATTATTTTTAATTATTTTCGTCATCTGAAAAAATCGTAATTATTTTATAAATGTTATTATATTACAATTACAAACAGAAAATAATTGTACTGAATCAATTATTTCACATTTCTAAAAAAATAATCGAATTGCTAATGAATACGATTAATAATAATTATTTAACAGCTATGATACAAAATAATATATAAATACATAAACAAGTAATTTAATAGCTTATTCAGTTAAGTGTAATACAAATAAAATGGGTTGCTATTGCCCTATATTTAAATTAAATTTAAAAGTTAAAAATTATTCGTTTTTAAGTATTTTGCAAAACAATATACCTTTACCTATTCCCGACTAAAAATCGACTAGTCTTATCGTTTATAGTAAGTTTTAAATTAGAAAAAAATCATTCAGCAGCAGCTGAGCTATGAGGCAGACTTATTATATTTATCACAAAATTTTAAAGTTCTTTGTTAAGAGGTTGCGTTAATGCATTTTTTGATAAAAAAAGTAATGTTCAAAAATGTCTCAATGTCATAAGTTTTCTTAAAGTTTTTATCGAATTTAAGGAAATGCCTCCTTTTTTATATTTTTGCAAATAAAAACATATGTTCATATAAAAATTATTTATTAAAAAAGTATTTAAACTTAAACTGAGGCTTAAAAAAGTATCCATGCATTTTTCCAAGCGGCAACACTGCTTGAACAGATTCCTATGGTGTAATTATTCTAAGGTAATTTCACCATGATTTTTCAAGGATGTTTTCCATTGCTTTTCCGACGTCTTTTGTGGTATACCTTTCGTTACCCATTTTCTTGCAATAATATGCTCTTTTACAGTTATCGGACCTCAAACGTAACTGGTGAATTGCTTCAATCTACCATAAGCCAGGGTTGTTTTCCGTTGATTTTACGACATAGTATAAGTGTTTTGTGCTAGTATTGGAGCCAATTTAACGTAAAATTTAACATAATGCTATCCCTCTCCAACGGAGTTTCCCATCTCTTTATCTCTGGCATAGGTGTGTTTAGAAGTTAAGAAGTTTCACTTCTGTACTGTATACACGATAAACTGTATTTTTTTTTCCTTATAAAGAGAAGAATTTACTTGATCCAAGTAATTAATTGTCTGAATATTAGGAAGTTTTGCTTGATGTATAAGTTTACTTTGCATCTTGTATCTTAAAATAATAAAAAAAAAATCTACATTGTGTCTTTAAATTAGAAAAAAACTTGTATTATATCGGAAATGTTTTATTGAATTATGGTTTTCATTAATTCAATAAAATAATATTATAAATAACTGATTTTCTGATAAATAAATCTTATAAAAGATTCTGATAAATTAAACCATTGAGCAAAAATTTTAATTTTTTTTTCGGAAAAGAAAATTTCCATATCTATGAATGTAGTTATCCAATTCAATTTGATATTGTTCGAGGGCTAAATATATATTGAAAAGCACTTAAAAAAATTAGGTTTTGTTTTAAGTTTCATATGAGAATTGGGAAAGTGATTTTTTTTCACTCATATTTTAAGGCTAAAGGTTGAAAGATTTAAGATTGAAAGTACTTGTAAAGATTTACATGCTTGAATCAAGCAATATTGAAATAATTTTCTATTTTCTTCAATCGGTTAATAATATAACCGATTCCGAATAACTCTTTTTTTTAACTCTATAACTGTAAATGAAACAACACAAATTTCGAAATTTTTGTTAAACTTCTTTAAATTGTTTTCTTATGTCCCTTTTTAACTTTAAGAGCATTTTTTCCCCAATGGTTCTTGAGAGATGGGAATATCTCAAAGTGTACACAGTAAAAAATTTTAGGGTATATTTTATTTTTTTATAACATTGGTGTGGTATAAACTTTTTTTATTCCAAATAATTTATAAATTTTATACCACTTAATATTATAAAAATAATAAAACAAATATAATTTAAAAATTTTATATGGATATCATGTGTTAATCAAAATATATTGTGGTTCGAAAGAAAAAATTCACCGAAATCGGGAAATTTAAAAATATAGTGGTTTCGATTGGTCTGACGAGAAAAATGGTCTAAAAAAATTTATAAGATTTGATGGTATAACTTTTAAAACATTTTTGGTTTGGATTTATATGTATACAAAATAGTATAAAATTTATGCTCATATTTTTTATATTCATATTTTTTAATTAATTGGTAATGTTAATTTTTTAACATTATATTACAATGCAAATACATAAGTATGGATATTAATATCAATTCTTTTCGTCATTTTTTCTTCAAGTTCGTAAAAATTTTGATCTGGTAGCGGTCACAATCACTTGATGGTGAGGTTGGTCAAGTCTGTTAAATGGATATTGCTATTCTGGTTATGGTCCAGCATCAACTGAATGTAGTCAGCCGTACTTCTTTTCTCTGAAACATGAATAAGGGCAGATTATGCGGTATTCAAATTGAACAGTGTTCTCATGTCCAATTCGACAAATTACAGCTACATAATCTATGATCAAGTTTTCATGACTTTTTTATTATTCCTAAGAAGTTGAATTGCAAATTTCAATTTCTACGTCTTGAAAAAGATTTTTGATGATTTAGTTATCTTATTAAAATCTAGTTACCTCAAGTCTCTTCTAGCAGAAGTTATCAAAAATACTTATAGTAATGTATTTAATCTTATGATCATAAAAGTTGAATTGTGTAATATTAATTTTAAGTGAAGTTACATATTATAATTAATTAATCATAATTTGTAAATGAATTTTTTTTCTTAGCATAACGGTTTAATCAAATGATGAATAGTTAAGTTAGGCCATGATGTAATTAACCAGGTGGATGCGGTTTTATCACCTCTGTCACAATAATGAACACTAGCGTTGTCAAAAACAGTTTATATCATATTTAAGCAAAACGAAATGAAACAAAATTTGTGGAAGTGTCTGTGAATTTTGTGTATTTTTATTATAAAGATTTAGAAAAAATACTTTAAAAATTTAACCGGATCCTGAAAGACGATACTTAAACCTTTCCAACGATATGTATATTGCTTAAGACCACTTGAGAAAGCTGTGTGTATTTACTCTGCAAATACAATTTTTTTTTTAATTTTTTTGGCTCATTCAACTTTGACGATTTTTCTATATACTTAATTATGTAACGGATACAGTAGACTTGTATGGATTCATAAATAATATTTATTAACAATTTAAATGTAGTTTAGTTTTTAAAAATCGGTCAATAATTGACAAAGTTATTTATTTTTCATTAAAATCTATTTTTTGAAAAATCCATTTTCAGCATGACAACTCAAAAATGTTTGCTTGACCGTTTTCTGTTTAAGTCGGCATCATTAGTTTCGCGTAGTAATGACCAGCAATACTCAGAAATCCTTTTAATTTTATATTTTCCTTCAAAATGTTTTTCTATTGTTTCCATTTCTTGGTGAAAATGTTCTCCTTGCTCATAGCTGAACTTGCCTAAGTTTTTATATAAAATATTTCAAAGTTATAAAAACGTGAAAAACAAAACGACAATTAAAGAAACAAACCATTTTTTACATAAGAAAAGCTCTCATTGTATATTGTTATAATTTTTACTTCTACCACTTCTTATTTTTGCAAGGTTCCGATCATGATATAATTATTTGACAAGGTAGCCGTGACAGTTTTTTGGCGATTGGAAGTTGTCAAAAACAGCTAAAGAATGTTGTAGTTTGCTGCTGTTGACTAGCTATGTGCTTATTTTTTCACTTTTCTTTTATTGATTGCATAAACAGCTAATTTTGACCCATCGCCACTCATGAGAAAAAAGCCAGTCTACGCTACTACCTTGTCAGTAATTGTGCCATGGTTCCGATTTTTTTAAAGCTTAACATAAGAGAATGCAAAGAGCATAGAAAGCAAAGAGATTGTAGGCAAAATGCAAAGAGAGTATATATAAAGAGTTACAGAAACTGAGAAATTGCTCTTTAATATATTTTCAAGCATGTAAGGATTGGGTTCTGCCGGCGCGCTGCTATTGTTATGCTGCCGACGTTCTTGAGGTCTATTTTGGGCAGAGCTGTTGCTAAATCTATGTGTGCACAAGCGAGCTGGGAGCATGTTTGTTCTTTTTTCTTCCTATTAGAATTGCGATCATTTGGTATATTTAAGAAACTATGAAAGAAATGAAGCAAGCAGATATTCTTATGTTCTGTTTTGATTATCAAGTATGCCCAAAAATTGTCAGCTTTGTTTTGGCTGATTTTTGTATGCATCTTTTTTGCAAAATTTCTTAATAGAAGATTTTTGATGCAATTCCATTTTATTTTCTAGATTTTCAGATTTTCAGAATTTTATATAGATTTGTAGATATCTTTATTTTGTATTTATATATTCATGAATGCCGAAAAGTGGTTAACTTTGCTTTGGGTTATTTTTGTTTACATTTGTTTGCTAAATTTTTAAAAAGAAGATTTTAAAAATTAATATAAAAAAATATCAATACAATTACAATTATATTTTATTTCAGAATTTTATAATGAATTGCTCTAAATAATTCAGTTTTTGTAATATATGTACTAAGAACTAGTACCTACACAAATAAAAGATTTTTTATTTGACAATTTAAAGTTGTCTTACAATAAAATGTGCAGCCAAATTAACGCTATTTTATTCTATACACTAGCTGATATACCCAGTGTTACCGAGAAGTTTTAAAATTTTAGCATATGTACAAGTCTCGTTTTAATGTTTCTAAAAATGCCGAATAATGAAAGACATGTCCGCGAATTACCAAATTTCAGCGTTTAAGTTACAAAGCCCCGAATTGCTTGAGATTTAATTTATGGTACCTTTTTTCTGTTTGCGACTGCCCAAGACATTACTTTTAAAGGCAAAGCATTTTTTAAAAATTATAAAAACGACATATCAAAAAATGTATTTCGTCACAAAAATCAAAGGGGGAAATATTGCATTTTTTCTAAAAGAAATAGAAAACCAAATGTTTATGTCAAACTGAAATAGTTATGCAAAGAGTGATACGACATTTGAAAGAATATAAAATTGCCATTTTCGGTTTTAATTGTTTTTACAATAAAAACAACTTTTGTACCATTTTTTGGAAGAAAAATATATTTTTTGGACCTTTTTTTAAAAAAGATTAAAAAAAAATCCTTAGGTAACGGAAATGTTGCAGTAATTTTTTGCAAGTACTTTAATTTAACTTTTATACATAAGAAGATTGAATGAAATATATTAAAACAAAACGAAGATATTTGCGTCGAAATTCAAAACTTTGAATTTGAATACTTTTTTGGCTTTTTAGGTTATCTACAAAAATTCATTGTACTAAGACAGTTTTCAAGGTATGAGAATGTTATTGGTATCAAACAAACAGAAAATTTTTTCTTTATTATCTTTACGAAAATTAAAAAAGTTAGTATGCTATAACATATATTAAATAAAAAATGCATATTGTAGGGTACTCATTATAGATAAACGAAAACAGTCCAGGAGGCGTTTATAGCCCTTTTGATAA